>PVIR01009083.1:0-54420 GCA_004026965.1 Petromus typicus | reverse complement strand
AATCAATCAATCAATCACTTGACTTCATACCATAAATGTACCATATTGGTACATTTTAAGTATATGTTACGATCACATTTATCACTGAGAATTTGTATCTGTACATGATGACAAATAGTGCCTTTTGATTGGTCATGACTACACATAAATGAAAGATTTAGGAATAGGATCTTCTCATTGGTCCCATGAATGCGAGCATTCAGAAACCACAGATCTAGAGATCTAGAGTCATTTTGGGGCTTGTGTTCTACCCGTGTTTTCTCTTTTTAGAAAACATCTTGCTCAACTGATTAGCCATCAGTTTTTATAACATATTTGGCACG
This sequence comes from Petromus typicus, assembly GCA_004026965.1. Taxonomy (NCBI): domain Eukaryota; kingdom Metazoa; phylum Chordata; class Mammalia; order Rodentia; family Petromuridae; genus Petromus; species Petromus typicus. Next base: position 54,097 of record PVIR01009083.1, on the reverse strand, counting down.
GTTCGTGGTCCAGTTTGCCCCATCCCTAAACTCCAATCCCATTTTCCTCTGAGAGACGTAATCCTGATAATACTCTATGGGATGCTGAGAGGGAGAAAGTTTCTTCTGTAGCTGTTTCCTGCTGAAAGGGCTGTAACCCTACCTACTTCGAAGGATCAGCTCAGAAGTTGAGTCTTACCAAGCAGACTAGTAAAACCTATCAGAAGGCAAGGAGAAAAAAGTCAATGCCCGTGTGTCAGGAATTGCTGGGTGGCCTGTTCAACAGGAGAAAGCTTGATGAATTTGTCAGGAGCAGGAAAGTTGTAGGCTATAGGCTAGATCATCATCTGAAAGTGGATCTTTTAGACCAGGGCTATAGTTCTGTGGTGCTGTGCCTTCCTGGCAAGTGCAAAGTTCTCAGTTTGGTCCCCAGCATTAGGAAAAAAACAAAAACAAAAATAAAACAAAGAGCTTTATGAAAGTGGATTTTTAAAAGCCTTGACTAGACTAATACTTTTAGGTTGAGGAGGTGGGAGCAAATATGAGTGGTCCCAAGAGAGGAAAGAACCAATTGATTTTAGGAAAGGAGGACTTTCTAGGTGACCAGATGGTACTGGGATTTGTGCTGTCATTGTTAACAGTGTAGCCAAATAGCCTGTTCATAAGTATTTTGGATGTCAATCTCTACCTGTCTGGAATTATTTACACAGCCGCAATAGGATTTATTGGTAATAACGCACACTCCTCTTTCACTGACTCACAGACAACCAAGAGCTAGACCGTTGTCTCATACCACACCGGCCAGATTTTTGGAGAACTCTCTGGCAAACGTTAAAGTTCTTAGTGTGTCCTCATGATGCAAATTTAACTCAAGGGCTGAGAGTTGCCATCGTAGTACCTACAGTGGTCAGTATGAGGCCAAACGCCTGCATAGACCTCATCCAGGTGATATTGAAGATTTATAATGATGGTCAATGGAATTGAAAGGGATTCTGTATTCACTGTCCCAAATACTATACATTTTCTATGCAGTGAAAGGTTAGAACCTTATTGGATAAAGGCAGTGAGGTCCACAGAGGAACATTCACCCCCTGAGACATACAGATACCCCAACTTGTGGTGGTAGTACAATGATGAATTAAAAGTGCAGTCCACTTACTGATAGTGGTGTAGCAACCTAAGGGTGAGGATTCCCCTCAGTAATAGTGGTTGGGAAGTCATGTTCCTTGGGATCCTAATGGATAATTATATATTATCTTCATGAGACTTAGGGTCATCTCCTGATAGCCAGAGCATTTAGTAGTTTTCCCCATCTGGGAACTGTAACATCTTGGGCACCAATGACTATCATTAGCTCAGCAATTGATTTGTTAAAGGAATTATTGCTCAAATATTAGTGGTGATAAATGACTAGATGTGATATTGGAAGCTGATATTGAAACATTTTGGCTGAGGTTAGTCTCAGCATACATGATAAGAGCAGTAAGTGTGGTTGCTTAAAAAGCAAAGAAGAGAGGTTCTCAGAAATCAGAGACGTTTATCTGTGAGTTTGGCTGAAAGCATGGGTAGTACCTGTGAATCTAATATCACAACTGGACTCAGTTGTGAATAGTATTGGTAAGGTTAAAGAGGATCAACGTATCTCAAGGAATAAGTTAAGCCATTTCCTACTCTGTTTTAAAAGGTAGACCATGACAGATCTAGCACTTAGATTATTTCACTATGTGATTTTTGGGAGAAGCTTACTAATGAGTTTTTTTGTTTTTTTGAGACAGGATCTCACTTTGTAGTTCAGGCTGGCCCTGAGCTCACTATGTAGTCCAGGTAAGCCTGGAACTCACAGTAATTCTCTTGCCTCTGCCTCCTGAGTATGGGGATTAAAGGTATTGTGGTATGTGGTTAGCTGGGATTGAACTTGGGACCTTGTGCTTACAAGGCAGATCCAGGAACCACAGCCAAATCCCCAGCCCTACTAACGAGTTTTATTTCCAAGCTATCCATGGAGGGAAAAATCCAGTGAAGATTTAGATAAGCTAATCAGAGCCTGAGAGCTATAGTCTGAGCAGGATTACCCACATTAAAATCCTGCTAAAATAGGAGTCCTGCTGGGGATGGTGGCACATGCCTATAATCCCAGCACTCAGAAGGCTGAGGCAAGAAGATTGCTGCTAGTTCAAGCTATCCTACACAGTAAGACCCTGTCTCAAAAAAAAAAAAAAAAAAAAAAAAAAAAGGTCCCCAGAGAGGTGCACAGTGAATCAAGAGCAATAATGACTCCTTATCTAGCCAGAGTGGCACTGGAATCTTGCTTTTTTAAAAGAGATTCTTCAAAGTCATGGATTTAGTTCAGTGGCACCATGCCTCCATTGAAAGTGCAAGGTCTTGAGTTAGATTCTTGGTACCAAAAAAAAGAAAGAGGCACCTCAGATCTTCCAGAGGTTGACAAGGGTCTTAGTTACTTTTTTAAACTGACATCCAAAGTTAAAGGAGGAAAGGTTTATTTTGCTTGTAGTTGATAGAGGTTTTAGTCCATAAATTTGCTGGCTCCAAGGCAAGATGAGATTGCAAAAAAGAAATTGTTCATGGCAGGCAGAAGGTAACAAAGCAACAAGAGACAACCACAACTTTTTTTTTTTAATCCCTTAGATCTTATCCAGACTACATAGGGCAAGTAGCACTCAGACCACTAATTCTAGTACTCTTAAGCCTAACATTGTACCATGAGTCAATTCCAGGGTCACCCACTCTGAAGCCAGCCACCTCTAGAAAAAGCCCCATTTATGACAGCATGAGGCTTTGGGGGGACATCTAGACACCAGCCATAATATTTCTGTCATGCCCCCCCAAGATTCATGCACATTCCTCTATGAAAAAGGTGTTTAGTCCATCTCTAAGAGTTTCCAAAATCCTAATAGTTTCAGCACTGCTGAAAAGTTTAAGTCTAAACCCCTCCAAGATTTAAAGCAAACTCTTAGCTGTGAGCCCCTGTACAACTGAAAAGAAAGTTAAGCACTTCCAACATTCAATGACATCAGTTAGACATTTCTGTTCCAAAAGGTACAAACCAGGGAATAGCAAGGAATGGGGACTAGAGAAGAACCAAAGTCCAGCAGGGCAAAAATTAAATCCCATGACTCCATTTTGAGCATGTCCAACAATCTGTGGGAAGTTGTGAACTCCACAGGGCTTGAGTGGCTCCGCCCCTGTGGGACCATCAGTGGGTATAGCCCCTGTGGCTTGTCTCTAGAGCCAGCTCTGCTTCTTTCTTGCAGTTTTCCTCAGATGATCCATGTTCCTGACATCTCCAAATTTCTGGGGTCTCCACTGAACCTTTGGCTTTGAACTCTCAGCTTCACATTGTTCTCTCAAGGGCTCACTGTCCAGCCCCTCAGACCTTCATTTTAAATGTGGATGGAAAACTTCCAGACCCCACAATTCTTGCACTGTGCCTGCACCTAAAACCAGCACCACGTGGATGATACCAAGGTCTGCCACCAACTGGAGCAGGAGCCAGCCCTTTTTTTTTAGTGTTTTGAGACAGGGTCTTGCTTTGAGGTCCAGGCTGATCCTGAACTCAGCCTTGAGCTCAGCAGTCCTCCTGCCTCTGCTTCCTGAGTGCTGGGAATACAGGTGTGAGTCACCACATCTGCATTGTGGTATGTGGTACTGATCGCTGGTGGGTGTGAGTCTCCATGCCAGGCATTGTTGTATGTGATTACCAAGGATCAAAACCAGGACCTTGCACTTGCAAGGCAGATGCTGGAACCACTGAGCTAAATCCCCAGCCCCAGACCTTTTTCCCTTTTGGCTATAGGTGTTCAGGGCCTATTAACTAAGTCCTGAGGATCAACTTCTCACCATTCTGGAGCATGATGCTTTGGAGCTGTCTTCCCAAAGTAAAGTCTATCACCTCAGCAACTCTGATGTTGCAGAGACTGGAGTCTAGTTGTTTTTATGATATCCTCAGGTCATCTTTTCTGTTGTCTTCTGAAATACTTGGCTTTTTCTTGCTAGTCTTTTCAGCAACCAATTTCTCCTCTGTTCTGTCTCTGTAGGCCACAACTTTACTAGAGCTTCCTTTCTTGCCAAACTCACAACATTTTGAATCACTGCTGGGGTCTTTGCTCTTGATTCTCAACATAAATCTGGCTAAAAGCTTCCAATAATAGCTATGTCATCACCCCAACATTAGACTGTCTTGAAATTTCTTTTGCCAGGTTAAGTAGTCTACCATCCTTGATTAAGCCTCAGGCAAAGTCTCTGAACACAGGCTCAGGTTGGCCTCAAATTTACCACAATCCTCCTGTTTCAGCCTCCTGAGAGCTGGGATAACAGGCATGCACCCCAAACCGAGCTCCAGCTCTTTTTCAGCAAGCATCTCTAAACCTTTCCTAACTTTTCCATTTTTCACAAGCCAGCTCCAAAGGCTCCTAATTCAGCTATTGCTGTACAGTTATAGCAATAGCCATACTTCTCTAGTACCAGCTTGTCTTAGTTACTTTTCTCTCATTGCTTAAACAAAATACCCAACATCCAAAGTTAAAGGGGGAGAATTTTTAGCTCATAGTTTATAAGTTTCAGCCCATAATCAGCTGGATCCAAGGCAGGGCAGCATGGCATGTAGGCTTTGAAGAGAAGAAACAGTTCATGGCCAGCAAAAGGTAGCAAAGTGACAACCAGAGCTCTTTCTATCCCTTATATCTTAGGGAGTAGCACTCACACCCTTAATCCTAGTACCCTTGAGCCTAGCATTGTACCATGAATCGATCCCAGGGTCACACACTTTAGAGCAAGCCACCTCTGAAAAATCCCTACTTATGACTGTGTGAGGCTTTTGGGGGACATCTAGACACAGGCCGTAACTCCAGGAGTAACTTTTTTCTTTTGGGTGATCTCTTGCTTCAGGCAGTTTCCAGTAGGACAGATTTATCCTAGAAACATGGATCCAGTTATCCCTGATACCTTACTGTAGTGGATGTTGTCAGGTCCACTGAAAAAGTGTCTTTCCATTTTGGTTTGAATCCATCTGAAGGAAGCTCTTCTTTCCACGTTTTTAGGAGCACTTGGCTCTTTGGTGGATGTTGAGTTTTCCACTGTTACTAGGGGTAGGCAGGATGTGGGTTCTGAATTCTCGGATGGTCTGTTAAAACTGACCTAAGCTGCTAAAACACCAGGAAGCTGAGCAGCTTCTTGGTCTGTCATCATGTCATTGGCTAGAAAGGACCTCCCATACAACATTTCATAAAGGCTGATATTAATTTTGTCAGAGGGGTATTTCTGATCCTTAGTGGGGCTACTAGTAATAACTAGAGCCCACTCTGAAGTCTCAGAAGAAGTTAAGAAGGCACACTTTAAAGTTTGATCGACTCTTTCAACTTTGCCTGAAGATTGAGGTCTCCAGACAGAGTGTAAATAGCATTTTATGCTGAAGGTCTTTGCGATTTCCTGTGTTATTTGAGAGAAGGGGCCATTATTACTCTGAGGCTGTTATTGCCCAGGTTCATATGCTGAGGTTCCTTTGCTTGTTGCTGACCAAATCAAAGGAAGCCATATATTTTGTTAAAAAGAAAGAATAAAGGGATTTATTCAAAACTAGGATCAAAGAGATGAAGGAGTCCATTTGCCTCAAATCGCCATCTCGCTGTGTAAAGACAGGAGAGTAAACATCATGAATAGTAAGGAAAAGAAGGGAAAGGAGCATAGTCAGACACTAAAGGTCTCTTCTTGCTTTATTGCTTCCTGCCAGCTTCAGCTCATTCTCCTCTTTTTCTTTCCGGGGCTGGGCTGAGGAGAGGAAGTATTGGTTGGGTGCTCAGGAGGAGGAAGTTTGGAGAAGTTTATCTCTAATAGAAGAAAATCTAACTTTTAAAGATCCGTTTGGCAGTGTAATTACAAAGTGACTCTGACAAATCAGAATAATTTCTTTACATGAGACATTAACTATTTCTATGTCTCTTTCAAATCAATAGGAAATATTCTCCCAGTCAAGGTATTTATTTAATTATTTATTTTTAATTTTTGGAGACAGGATCTTGCTTTTGTAGTTCAGGCTGGCCCTGAGCTCACTATGTAACCCAGTGAGACTTGAACTCACAGCAATCCTCCTGCCTCTGCCTCTGCCTCTGCCTCCCTTCCCAAGTACTGGGATTACAGGCGTGAGCCACCACACTTGGCACTGTGGTTTGTGGTATTGATTGCCATGAAATGTGAGTCACCATGCCTGGCATTGTGGTATGTGGGAATTGAACTCAGACCTTGCACTTGCAAGATAGATGTTGGAACCACTGAACTAAGTCCCTGGCCCTCAAGGTATTTATTAACACTAATAGTTGTTTATATTCTCTACAAAGTACCATGGAAATAAAATCTATTTGCCAGTCTTCATCAGGGTAAGTATCCCTCCTTTGGACAGGTTTGAGGATAGAAGTGGTCTTGGCTTATTGGTTTATTGTATGAACAAAAGAGGTACATGTCTAACAGACTTGTTAGACCATTGAAGTTATACCTAGTCACACAAAAACCTAATAAATGATGTCCAGAGTGGCATTATGTTCAATGTGAAATGAATTATGTAGTCATTTTATATCCTTCCACATTTCTCTGTGGGAGAAACAGTCATTTTTCCAAATGTCACCAGAGTCCTTACTAAGTATCATCCTGGTTCCCTGATTCGTTGGTCTTCATTGTGGTATATTTAGGTTCTAGGGGCTATTGGTACTTAACAGGAGAAAAGACTAATGCCAGAGGTAGTCCTAGTATTGTCTGGAGGGGATCTTTATTGGCCTGTTGATGTCCTAATGAGACAAGTTCATATCTTTTTGGTGTGCCCCGTAGTGTATCATTGTGATTTCCTCAAGAAGATTAATTGCTCCTAAAAGTTGAAGAATTCTACCCTGATGCCTTATGGGTGATTGTCTGCTCATTAATAAAAACCTCTTTCCTTCCATATTGCAGCATGCATGTGTAGTACAAGAAAGACATATTTAGGGCCGGAAACTTAGCTCAGTGGTTCTGGTGCCTGCCTAGCAAGCACAAGGTCCTTAGTTCAATCCTGGGTAACCACATACAACAATGCTGGATGTGGTGACTCACACCCATCATCGATCAGTACCACACACCACAATGCCAGGCATGGTGGCTCATTCCTGTGACCCCAGCACTCAGGAGGCAGAGGCAGAGGATTTCTGTGAGTTTAAAACTGAGTTCAGGATCAGCCTGAAGTATAAAGTGAGATCCTGTCTCAAAAAAAAAATTTAAAAAAAAGGCATATTTAGAAATAGCTGTACTGACAGCTATTTATTTGTTTTATTTTATTTTTTGAAACAGAATCTCATGATGTAGTTCAGGCTGGTCTTGAACTCACTATGTAGCCCACATTGTCCTTGAACTCATGTTGATCATCCTACCTCAGCTTCCTGAGCACTGGGTTTATAGGCATGTGCCACCACACCCAATGAGATGGTTTTTGTTAGAGGACCATAGAGGCCTAGACATAGGGGATCTCTGACCACTTCCACTGTCTCTTCCAAAAGAAGCCAAACTGGTAAGTAGTACTACAGTTTAAACTACAAATTTCTAACCATTTCTCCCTACCTACTAATTAATATTGAGGCCATATGTATTGTAGTAAAAATGAACTTTTCCTTTTTAGGTTATTGAGATCAAACTCTTTCCAATGATTAAAGGTAGAGACCAATAATGAATCCAGAGGGGTGAGTGAGGCCTTTCCCATGATGATTCAAGGGACCTATGGAAACAGAATATAGATCTGAGGATTGCTCACGTAGGTGTACCCCTGAGGGCTTGATTATCCTGTTACACATCTCTGACCCTTAGACAGTCACTAGTGCCTCTTTTTCCAGTTTTTCAATAGTTCTTGTCCTATTTCCAGGCTAGAAATTCAAGCATGCAGACCCTTGTTGCCTGCATCCTTCCAGTTTTAGATGTTGCTGTCTCTTCTGCATATGGTTGCCCAGGCCTGTAATCTCAGTATTTGGGAAGCTGAGGCAGGAGGATGGCTGTGAGTTTGAGGCCAACCTGGTCTGCATAGTGAATGCAAGGTCATCTTGTGCTATATAGTGATACACTGTCTCAAAAAAACAAGGAGTAAAAACTAGATGAGGTGGCAAATGCCTTAATCCTGGTAACTGACACACTGAGGTAGGTGGATTGGTACAAGTAAGTTCGAAACCAATCTGGGCTACATAGTGGGTTCAAGGCAAGCATGAACTACACAGAGAGACATTGTTCACACCCTCAAAACAAAACCAAGCCCATAGAACATGGGCTGTACTAAGAACATAGATGTACTTAAAGCATGGCAGGATCTAAGGCATCCTGCCCCACGATCATGTATCCTATCACAGGAATCCTCAAGTGGTGGATGCCATAATAGTTTTTAAATGCCCAAGTCACACCTGAAAAGCATGGCTCATGACGAAAACAAGTGAGTACAGGCAGCATTAGTGAGAAAAGTGAAAAAACAAAAACAAAACTCTCAATTAAGGGGCCTTATTTGCTGCCTGGCTTGCCCAGATAATTTTACCAGATGAGGGTTTTGTCTATTAGAAAACATTTTATTCAACTGGTTAGCCAGGGGTCCTCTGACACATATGACCCAGTCCGCTTTGCCCTATCCCTCACTTCCTATCTCAGAGACAAGTTGCAAGAGTTTAAATGTGTTGCTCTGAGGGTTTAGAATTTGCCAAATAATGAATTCATAAATGCTTGGTGTTTGTAAGTTGGTAGAAAGAAATCTCAGAGAAAGCAAACCTGTAACAAAATATGATATGAAAACATAAGGGTAGGGTACTCAATCATCTACTTTGTTTCCTATATCCAAATCAATCAGAAGGTGGCGCACCTGTCTTGGGGTTTTAAAGTTGAAGATAGGGCTGGGAATTTAGCTGGGTGACTCCTGCACCTGTCTCACAAGCACAAGGTCATGAATTGGATCCTAGGACCAAAAAAACAAAACAAAACAAAAAACAACAAAAACAAAAACAAAAAAAATTGAGGAAGGCCTGTCAGAAATCTGAGTTGTCCTAGCCATCTGGCTCAAACTTTATTGCTGTTCCTCAGTGTATCCTGCCCCTATTTTAACTTAAAATTTAATAAATTTAAAATGAGAAATTAATGGTAGTGCTTTTGTCTGGTAATAAATAAATGAAGCTCAGGGTTTTATTCCTATCACTGTAAATAGCAAAATTAAACCAATAGTAGAAAAATAGTTAAAAAGTTATAAAAAGAAACAAGGATGTAGCTCAATGGTTCTGCTGCCTACTTGGCAAGTGCAAGGTCCTCAGATAAATTCCTGGTTCCACAAAAAAAATGTTACACAAAAATATTACATAAAATAAAGATTTGGTTATATATAGTTATTTATAAACATGATTTTATTTATATATTTATTTATTTTTAAAGACAAAGTCTCATGTTGTCAGGCTACTTTGAACTCACTGTGTTCCCTAGGCTGGCCTTGAATTTATGGCAGTCCTCTTGCCTCAGCCTCCCAAGTGCTGGGATTACAAGCTAGCACCAGCATGCTCAGCTTACATATATTATTTTTAATGAATTTTAAAAGAAAAATTGCACTAATATTTAATTAATCTTTCTTATAGAGCTCTTACAGACTTTTCACAAAGCACTTGGACTCTGCAGAAAATGTAGGGTGTACAAACTTTCTCTTCTCCCTTCCCTTCTAACTCCCTTTCTCTTTTTTCTTTTTTTTCTTTCCTTCCTTTCTTTCTTTTTTTTAATTTTTTTTTTTTTTTTTGAGATAAGGTCTTACTTTTTGTAGTTCATGCTGGCCCTGAGCTCACTATGTAGTCCAGGCAAGCCTGGAACTCACAGCAATTCTCCTGCCTCTGCCTCCTGGATTATAGGCATGAGCCACCATGCATAGCATTGAGGTGTGGTGATGGCTGATGGGCGTGAGTCACTACCCCCAGCACTGTGGTATGTGGTTACTGGGGATCAATCTAGGGAACTTGCTCTTACAAGGCAGGCGCTGGAACCACTGAGCTAAATCCCTAGGCCTCTTTCTTTCTTTTTGAACTGGAGCTTGAACCCAGGACTCTTGCCCTGAGCTAGAATCACTAGTCTTAACTGTGTGATAGGGTCCTGCTAAATTACTAAATTACCCAGTCTAGGTTCCATGTTTTGAGCCACCTGCTTCAGCCTCCCAGATTGTCAGGATTATAGGTTCATGTGCCATACGTGGCTAGGAATGCCCAGTTTTTTACACAGGTTGTTACATAGCTTTAGATTCAATCCCCAGAAAGACTCCATCCCCTCCTCTCCCTCCATGCTAGTTTTGTGTATAATCCTGCCTTATCCTTCCAAGTGTTGTGATTAGCTGGGCATGGTGGTACATGCTTATAATCCTAGCACTTGGGAGGTGGAGGCAGGAGCACTACTGTGAGTGAGTTCAAAGCCAGCCTGAACTACACAGTGAGACCATGTTTCAAAAACAAAACCCAGGGCCGGGGAGTTAGCTCAGTGGTTCCGGCGCCTGTCTTGCAAGCACAAGGGCCCGGGTTCGATTCCCTGGTAACCACATAACAATACTGGGTGTGGAGACCCACACCCAGCAGCAACCAGTACCACATACCACAGTGCCGGGCGTGGTGGCTCACGCTTGTCATCCCAGCACTCGGGAGGCAGAGGCAGGCGGATTGCTGTGATGTGAGTTTGAGGCTGAGCTCAGGGCCAGCCTGAACCACAAAAAGCGAGACCCTGTCTCAAAAAACCTAAAAAAACGAAACAAACAAACAAAAAAAACCCCCCAAAACAAGGGCTGAGATTATAGGTGTATTTATTGCGGTACTGGGCCAATATGTATAATACATGAATACATTTTTTAAAAGTTTAGAAAGACATTTGACACTGGAGATCAGCTGCTTTGGGGTTGCTTCTCAGACTCATCACTTATTGGCTATCTATCATTAGACAGGCCACATTACTTGACCCTCTGAGTATTATCCCCAGTGTAAAGGCAGATAATAGCTACTTTGTGAAGTTTGAGAGTAAGAATGCTTTCACCAGACACAAAGTTCCATCACAGACAGAAATATGTCTAACTTCCAAAGAATGAACTACATACACTTACAAAACCAAACAAAAATGTTTAAAGTTGCCTCTTCCTTTAGCTTTAAAGTTAATCCATTTTCATAGCGCGTTTTCCATTCTCATTCATACTTCATGTTTTAAGTCATTCGAAGTTATTTGAATGGTGTTTGTAAGTTGGTAGAGGGAAATCTCCGAGAAAGCAAACCTATAGCAAAATATGGTATAAAAACACAAGGGTCAGCAACAATTTGCACCTGTACAAGATACCTACAAGATACCAAGGGTCAGGTAATTGATGTCTGCTTTGTTTCAGTTTGTGTCAGGTAGAAGGATTAAGGCATTTACTACCATATCTAGTTTTTTTACTCCTTGTTTTTTTGAGACATTGTATCATTTATACTTATATACAGTATATTTGAATGGATAGTATATACAGACTTATCTAAATCCCTTTAGATACTTTTAACAATTAACTCTCTTAATATCACTAGGCAGGAATGATTTTCTGGAAAAGGGAAGTGAGGCTTAGAGGTGAACCTGTAAATGAAAAAGCCATGAAAAGCTTAGATCTAATTGTAAGATCTTTGTTCTCTTTATTCATTGTGCCAGTGTGCCCATTATATGTGCCAAATCAGCTTGGCTGTTTGTTCACCTCCTGGGATGTTTTTGTTGTTGTTGTTGTTCATTTGCTGAGACAGGGTCTCTCTGTGTTGTCCTTGCCAACTTTGAACTCCTGCACTCAGTCCTTCTGGCTCAGCATCCTGAGTAGCTGAGACTATATAGCACATGCCCTCATGTGCAGTTTTGATATTGTTATTATTATTATCATTATTTATTTTTATTTTTTTTGGCTATATTGGGGATCAAACTCAATCCCTTGTACTTGCAAGGTAGGTGCAGTACCACCTGAGCTAGATCCCAGACCCAGTTATTATTATTTTTTGAGACAAGTTCTGGCTATGTAGTCCAGGCTATTTTTTTTTTAATTTAATAGCAAAAACATTTGTTGGTATATTTTAGACATACATAATAATAGCACTCATCATATGAAATTTGCACCTGTACAAGATACCTCCTGCTCCTTTTTTCTCATTAACCCTCTCCCCTTCTCTCCCTCCATGCTAGTTTTGTGTATAATCCTGCCTTATCCTTCCAAGTGTTGTGATTAGCTGGGCATGGTGATACATGCTTATAATCCTAGCACTTGGGAGGTGGAGGCAGGAACACTACTGTGAGTGAGTTCAAAGCCAGCCTGAACTACACAGTGAGACCCTGTTTCAAAAAACAAAACCAAAAACCAACTGCTGAGATTATAGGTGTGTGGCATCTTGCCTGGCTAAACAACAGATAAGCTTATCATAATGTGACTTTGCTGTTTATGTGATTCAGATTTGCTAGTTTTTTTTTTTTTTTTTTTACAAACTCTGATAGTATTTTATTTATTTATTTATTTTTTTAGGTTTTTTTTTTTTTGAGACAGGGTCTCGCTTTGTGGTTCAGGCTGACCCTGAGCTCAGCCTCGAACTCATCACAGCAATCCTCCTGCCTCTGCCTCCCGAGTGCTGGGATTACAGGCGTGAGCCACCACGCCCGGCACTGTAGTATGTGGTACTGATTGCTGCTGGGGTGAGTCTCCATGCCCAGTATTGTATGTGGTTACCGGGGAATCGAACCTGGGCCCTTGCGCTTGCAAGACAGGCGCCAGAACCACTGAGCTATATCCCCAGTCCCCAACTCTGATATTATTTTAAAAACAAAAGTAAATGAGTTGGGCATGGTGGCTCACGCTCATAATCCAGCATCAGAATGCAGAGGTGGGAGGATTGCTGTGAATTTGAGGCTCACCTGGGCTACATAATGAGCTCAGGGTCAGCCTGAACTACAAAGCAAGACCTGGTCTCAAAAAAAAAAAGAATTTCACCCTGAAGGGTTTTTTAAAGTGTCATGAAAACTCTGAGGATAAAAGTTAAATGACATTCTTGAATGGCACAAGATTATGGCATGAACTGTCACCTAAGCCTGAAGCATCACTATTCCCCCAACACCCCCCCCCCCAGGTCTCTATCCCTCTTCACTGGGGATTGAATCCAGGGACTCTGTAATGAAGTATAAAGTATATCCCCAGAACTTTTTTTTTGGTATCAGGAATTGAGATCCTCAAAATTTTTGTTTATTTTTTATTTCAAAACAATCTTGCCAAGTCACTAAGTTGCCAGGTAGAGCTTGAATTTGTGATCTTCCTGCTGGAATTACAGGAGTGCACTACCATACCTAGTTTGTACTTTCTACTTGGCTATAAAGAAATTCAACTTCCAGGGGGTAGGGGATTTAGCTCAGTGGTTCCAGCACCTGTCTTGCAAGCGCAAGGACCCGGGTTGATCCCCGGTTAACCACATACAATACTGGGTGTGGAGACTCACATCCAGCAGCAATCAGTACCACATACCTCACAGCCGGGCGTGGTGGCTCACACCTGTAATCCAAGCACTCGGGAGGCAGAGGCAGGAGGATTGCTGTGATGTGAGTTGGAGGCTGAGCTCAGGGCCAGCCTGAACCACAAAGCGAGACCCTGTCTCAAAAAAAAGAAATTCAACTTTCTGAAGCCATGTCCATTTGGACTCAAACTTTCTGGCTCCTGAGTGGACTTGTGGTTTTCAATTTGCTGCACTTTAAATAGAACTAGAAAGTCTTAGTAGAGCATAAAAAGTACTCAGTTATCATGTGCTTTAGAGCTTTGACCAGAAGATGTCTCTGTAAAAAAGGGAGAGGGCTGTTTTTGGCCTTAAAAGGTAAAAGATGCCGGGGATTTAGCTCAGTGGTTCCAGCGCCTGTCATACAAGCACAAGGACCTGGGTTTGATCCCCGGTAACCACATACCATACTGGGCGTGGAGACTCACCCCAGCAGCAATCAGTACCACATACCACAGTGCCAGGCATGATGGCTCATGCCTGTAATCCTAGCACTCGGGAGGCAGAAGCAGGAGGACTGCTGTGATGTGAGTTCAAGGCTGAGCTCGGGGCCAGCTTGAACCACAAAGTGAGACCTTGTCTCAAAAAAAACCTAAAAAAAAACCTAAAAAAAAAAAAAAAGGTAAAAGATGGTTTAGATTAAGTGCTGAACATTGAGACCAAAATGAAGCAAACAAAGGTAAGTCAGCTACCTGCAGAAGCCAAGCTCAGTATTATAAACTATTTGTAGCCAACAACTGGAAATTTTGGTATAAAACTTGAGCAAAAGCTAGACATGGTGGTGCAAGCCTGAAATCCCAGCACATGGGAGGCTGAGGCAGGAACGTTGCTAAGAGTTTGAGGCCAGCCTGGGCTCTTTGGTGAGTTCACAGCCAGCCTGAACTACATAGTAAGACTGTGCATCAAACAAAGCAAAGCAAAACAAACCATTATTAATTCAAAGAAACTATAGTGAAGAAAAAGTATTTTTCTTGTCCTCAGAAACATGTAATCATGTTTGAAGGTGTGTACTTAGAACCAAGAGACATTCCTATGGCAGGCGTTGAAGGGAAGGTGGCTGTTTGTTATAACAAACAGGAGGTGAAGATCATAGGAAAAGAGGGAACATATAATTTATAGAAGTAAAATCATGTAAACAAAGGATGATTTCTATCTGTGGTAGACTGTTATGGTTCATATCTAAAATATTTCCCCAAGTCTCACATTATCTTTTTGGAAGATGATTGGCTCATGGGGGCATGATATTCATCAGTGGGTTGGTCACCCACTGATGAGTTCTGTCATTGCAACTGTTGTTAGGAGGTAGACAGTGTCTGGTTGGAGGTTGGTCACTGAGCATGACCTGGAAGGGTGAATTCTTGTCCTCAGCTGCTCTTCTCTTTCTCTGCTTCCTGGTTGCCACTGTTTAAGCAGCTTCCTTCTGTCATGCTATTTTTTCCTTGGAATCAACCAACTATGGACTGAATCCTCTGATACCTTTCAGACAAAATAAACTTCTCCTTCTTGAAGTTGCAGGCATGGGCTATTTTTTCTCAGCAACAGGAAAATGGCTAACTCAGGAAACTGGTACCAGGATTTGTGTCATTACTATTTTACTTGTCCATGTGCTTAAGAAGCTTTAGGAACTGGTTTCTGGGGAGAGTTTGAAAAGGTTTGGAGGTAGTTAGAGAAGCCTTATAATGCTGTAAGCAGAGACTAATGACAAATTCTAGTCAGAGATCATAAGACTTGAGTCCTGATAAGAATATGGACAGTAAAAGGGTAGGCTTATGAGGCTTCAGATGGGAAGGAGGACTATTGAAAACTGCATTGGGCATGTTTCATTCTGGCAAAGAATTTGTCTACAGTTTGTCTGTCTCTTAAGCCTTTGTATGAGGCTGAATTTCAAGGTGATTAATTAATCTGGTGGAGGAAATTTCAAGACAGCCCAATCTTTTCAAGGTTAATTAATCTGGTGGAGGAAATTTCAAGACAGCCCAATGTTCAAGCTATATCGTGAGGACTGCTGGCTGGTTGTTGTTAGAATCAGGAGCAAAAAGCACAGCCAAATGATATAAAAATTTTACTGGTGGCCAAAATCAATTATGGGTAAAGTTGGGGTCAAAGGAGTTGTGGCTGCTGAAGAGATTAGTGTGATCGGAAAAAACCAAGTACTTTTATAGGAACAAGGAGAAGGCTGCCATGAGGGCATCTCAGGAATCAGTGAGACCCCACCCACTGCAGTATCAAAGGTGTAAAAGTGTACACCTTTCAGTTGAGAAGACAGCCCCTGTGCTATCTACTTAAGAAGGGCTGCTTAGGAACTGGTTCCTCAGTGCTAAACCATGCAGGCTCTCAGAAGCTGCTGCTGCCATGTTACAAGAGAGCCTAGTTACTGCCAAAAATGGTGGCAGAATTTGGTATCATCTCTGCGATTCATCCACTGATAAGTGCAGGTAGCTGAATGTACTGTAAAGAGATGGGGCCTGGTTGGAGCTGCATTACTGCATACTTGTCCTCAGCAATTCCTCAGTATCCCTGTGCTTCTTGGCTGGTATGGGTTCAACAGCTTTCCTCTGCCATGTCCTTTTGCCATGCCATTTCTTCCTTGGAGCCAATCAGCTATGGACTGAATCCTCTGAAAACTATGAACCAAATAATACCTTTCTTTTTTTTAGGTTTTTTTTTGAGACAGGGTCTTGCTTTGTGGTTCAGACTGGCCCTGAGCTCAGCCTCCAACTCACATCACAGCAATCCTCCTGCCTCTGCCTCTCGAGTGCTGGGATTATAGGCATGAACCACCACGCCTGGCACTGTGGTATGTGGTACTGGTTGTTGCTGGGTGTGAGTCTCCACGCCCAGTACTGTATGTGGTTACCGAGGATTGAACCCCGGTCCCTGCTCTTGTAAGATAGGCGCTGGAACCACTGAGCTAACTCCCCGGCCCCAATAAAACGTTTCTTTTCTTTTTTTTTTTTTTGGAGACAGGGTCTCGCTTTTGTAATTCAGTCTGGCCCTGAGTTTAGCCTTGAACTCATAGCAATCCTCATGTCTCTGCCTCTCAAGTGTTGGGATTACAGGCGTGTGGTATGTGGTTCTGATCGCTGGTGGGTGTGAGTCTCCACACCCAGCATCGTTGTATGTGGTTACAGGGGATCAAACCTGGGCCCTTATTTGCAAGGTGGGTCCTGGAAACACTGAGCTAAATCCCCGACCCAAAACCTCTCTTTAAATTGTAAGTGTTAAGATATTTTATCTCAAAGACAGAAAAGTGACTAATGTATAGAGTTTGAATTGCGCTTTTATTTTCTGTGAAATGTTCTGACTTCCTAGAATCTTAGGCATTTTTCTATATTAAAGGGTAAGAGAAGAAAAAGATATAATTATGCCACAGTCTTAGTTAATATTTGTTGAGTACTACAATTTTCCTTTGGGAAAAAGAGGCAAGTTATAAGGAAAAAATGATTGAGAATTGATCGTATAATGAAGAATACCTCACATGAGGATCATACACTTTCATGGAAAAAGTTGTTCTTGATAAACATTTTTTCCTACTAAATATATTGCCTCATTGATTTCCCTTATAAAACAAAACATAGGGGCTCATAATATAGCTCAGCTGTAGAGGGCTTACCTAGCATATGCAAAGTTCTAGGTTAAATTCTTAGCACTGCAATAACAAAACCAAACCATAAAACAAGACCCACGTCAAAACAAAAACATAAAACAAACTTAAAAATTTATTTATCAGAAGAAGATACTGCTTGGAAATGATTACAGAGTCACTTGTAAAAATGTAGAAAACTAAAGTGGCACAGCAGTACATCCTAGTCCCATCCACCCTAGAAGTTATGTAGGACGATTCATAAAGAATTGGAGTTTGGGGCAGCCTGAACTGTATAGTTAGACCCTATTCCTTCCCAAAGTCAAATCATATTTGTAGCTATTTAAAGTGATTTAAAGGATATTTAACAAAAACCTAAACAATGTTTAAACCATATTGCAGAATATAAACAAAACATATCCAAAGATAATTTTTATATTTTTTTGTTGTACCTTGGTTAGACTGAAAAAACATGGATGGGCAGCGGGCTTAGCTCCATGACATTATGCTTGCTTGGCAAACAAAATCATGAGTCCGATAACTGATATTGGAAAAACAAAACAAAACAAAATATAACATAGGTAAACTGAAGAGAGAATTCTTGACTTAAAGCTTGTTCAGCTTTCTTTATAACTCTTCCCCACAAGGTTTTAGAACAGGAGACAAGGTAGTTACCTTTAGCTGCTCAGTCCTGCTTCTACGTACTCAGGGGAAACATTTGAACACGACTAGGTTGATTTAGGATGGGGAAGGAAGAAGCAGCAAAAGCACACACCTGGTGATGCAAAAGGAGCCTTAAGAAAGAGACGGCACATGTTCAGCTCTCCTAGAGAACAAGCGCATTTGGAGCAGTCAGACAATGTGTGTCTAGCAGTGCCCAGATTCCTACGTCATGGCAAAATTTATATTCAGCTAGGAATTTCCTTGATGCAGAATCAGTGGTATGAAAACATTCGGTGATGTTGATTTTTGGTCTACAGGATTTCAGAATAATACTCATGTCAAATGACTGCTTGCATAATGTCAGCTTTCAGAGCAGTAATTAATTGGACTCATGTAAAGTAAGGAGTTGGGTTTTCCTGAAGGT
The DNA here is from genome assembly GCA_004026965.1 of Petromus typicus. NCBI lineage: Eukaryota > Metazoa > Chordata > Mammalia > Rodentia > Petromuridae > Petromus > Petromus typicus. The sequence continues at coordinate 35,907 of PVIR01009083.1, read as the reverse complement.
CCTCATGACTGTGTGAATTCACAGAGCAATATTGGTTTTCTTTTTTAGGTTTTTTTTTTTTGAGACAGGGTGTCATTTTGTAGTTCAGGATGGCCCTGAGCTCAGCCTCAAACTCACATCACGGCAATCCTCCTGCCTCTGCTTCCCGAGTGCTGGGATTACAGGCGTGAGCCACCACGCCCAGCACTGTGGTATATGGTACTGATTGCTGCTGGGCATGAGTCTCCACACCCAGTACTGTATATGGTTACCGGGGATTGAACCCGGCCCTTGCACTTGCTAGACAGGCGCTGGAACCATTGACCCAAATCCTCGGCCCCACAGAGCAATATTGTGAGGGTGCAGCTTTCTGTTTGCTGATAAACTACCCAGCACACAGATTAAGCAGATCTTGAAAATGACAAAGATTTGTTGTGCTACATGCCACTCTTCCTATCCCTCTCAGGTTAGTCCTTAGGGCCTTGGGTTTTGTATCTCTTTAGAAATCTCTAATTTCTTACCTTTCCATCAAGAATGCCTTAGGTTTTTGTTTTTTGTTTTTTGTTTTCCAAACTCTGAAAACATGACATAGTGACATGACAGGGAGAAAGTCTGATTTTTGCCTTTGAATCTATCTTTTAGTTTTCCAGAAACCAATAAATTGGCCTTTGTTCGTGGAGACTCACGCCCAACAGCAGTCAGCACCACATACCACAGTGCCGGGTGGGTAATCCCAGCACTTGGGAGACAGAGGCAGGAGGATTGCTGTGATGTGAGTTTGAGGCTGAGCTCAGGGCCAGCCAGAACTACAAAGTGAGACCTTGTGTCAAAAACAAAACAAAACAAAACAAAAAAAATGTTGGCCTTTGTTGCTGACTGGGTTTGGTGGTGGCCAGCTGTTACTCCTCCCTGGACTTGAGCGTCTCTGAGGATTCAGGCCCCCTTCCTCTAAGGGCCAGTAAGACAGAAGAGACTTTCATGAGGGCGGTGATTCTCTAACACAATACCTTGGGAGTCTTTTCTGGTTCAATTACAAGTGCTGCCATCATAGGTACTTTCTTTAGTTTTGTAGTTGGTTACTTTTACTCACATGTTTCTGTTCCTATTCTGTCCTGCTTTTAAGAACTCTCAACATCCTCATGTTTTCTAAGTGTGTTAGTCAGCTTTCTGCCACTATAACAAATACGTGAGATAATCAATTTATAAAAGATTCATTTTAATTCACAATTTTCTTTTCTTTGAAACAAGGTCTCACTATATAGCCCAGGAAGGCCTCAGACTCACAGTGATCCTCCTGCCTCAGCCTCCTGAGTGCTGGTATTTCAGGTGTGTGTCACTATTCACAATTTTCAAGGTTTAGTCCATGACTGGTTGACCCTGATGATTTGGGCCTTTTGGTGAGGCAGCAGAGCAAGAATACATGGTGGAGCATGTATTCTTCTTGGGTAGAAAAGGACAAAGACAGACAAAGTAATGGGTCCTGCAGTCCCCTTTGAGGCCATCCCCAATCAATGCCTCCCACTAGGCCGCACGTTTTTATAGGGCTGTCATCTCCTGTCAGCCCCACGCTGGGAACCAAGGGCCCTTGGGAGATATTGCAGACCAAAATCCTGTCACTGGATCTAAACTGAACTCAGTTATGTTGGCTCCTGGAGAAACTACTTTTCCTGCTGGTTCCTACCATGACACAGATTATAATATCCTAGAGAAAGTTCTTAGGTCCAAAGTTCAGATGCCTGGGTTTGGACTCAGTTTTACCACATAGATTCTGCCTCTCTGCATTTGGCGATTACCTTTATCCCCCTCTACTTCATTGCTTTATTTGCAAAACAGGGATAATAATATAATGGATTTGCTGTGAAGCTTAAGTGAATTTACATATATAAACTGTTCAGCATAGTGTCTAGCAAATTGTTATTGTTGTTATTATTTTGTGGTGTTAGGAATTGAACACAGGACCTTGAGCATATCAATGTACTGTATCACAGCTCCTAAATTATTATTTTTAGTTTTTAGTTTTTTGAAACAGGATCTCACTTTGTAGCTCAGGCTGGTACTGAACTCAGCCATCCTCCTGCCTCTGCCTCCCAAGTGCTGGGATTACAGACGTGAGCCACCGTGCCCAGTATTGTGGTATGTGATTACCAGGGAACAAACCAGGGCCCATGTGCTTGCAAGGCAGGTGCAAGAACCACTGAGCTAAATCCCAGCCCATAAATTGTTATTAACTCTTAGTCTCTCTTAATATCTCAGTCTTTGATATTCAATATATCTGAACTATTTTTCTTTTCCCATCACTCAGGAGGCTGAGGCAAGAGGATTGTTCTGAGTTCAAGAACAATCTGGGTATACAGTGAGTTCAAGGCCAGTTTGAAATACATAGCAAGACCCTGTCTCAAGGGGAAAAAAAGGGAGAGAAATGCAATGCAAAACAAACAAAATATAAACTATTTCTTTTTCCCTTGATGATCTCTTTTGATTTTTTTTTTTTTTTTTTTTTTTTTTTTTTAGGTTTTTGGAGACAGGGTCTCGCTTTGTGGTTCAGGCTGGCCCTCAGCTCAGCCTCAAACTCACATCACAATCCTCCTGCCTCTGCCTCCCGAGTGCTGGGATTACAGGCGTGAGCCACCACGCCCGGCACTGTGGTACGTGGTACTGGTTGCTGCTGGGCATGAGTCTCCACACCCAGTATTGTTATGTGGTTACCGGGGAATCGAACCTGGGTCCTTGCGCTTGCGAGACAGGCGCCGGAACCACTGAGCTAACTCCCCGGCCCTCTTTTGATTTTATTTTTCTTATGAAAGAGAAATCTTCAGAGAGATCTCTCAAAGTCTATCCAAGCCTCAGTTGGATACAACACCAACTAGTCTGGTAGGATAAATGACATAAAATCCACTCTATGGCTATATTTTGGTCATTTTTGGGAGCAAGGGTGATCTGTCTCTCCTCTTTGGAAATTAGATCAATGCTTCATTTTCTAGGGCCTTCCCAGTGTTATCTTTTTGTGGTTCAGGCTGGCCCTGAGCTCAGCCTCAAACTCACATCACAATCCTCCTGCCTCTGCCTCCCGAGTGCTGGGATTACAGGCGTGAGCCACCACGGCTGGCACTGTGGTATGTGGTACTGGTTGCTGCTGGGTGTGGGTCTCCACACCCATTATTGTTATGTGGTTACCGGGGAATCGAACCCGGGTCCTTGCGCTTGCGAGACAGGCGCCGGAACCACTGAGCTAACTTCCCGCGCCCCCCCCCCCCGGGTTATCTTTGATAACTTTATGAGAGCAGCAAAAGTTATTGAACTCGATATTCAAATTATCTCCATAAGGGGATGATAGTCTTAAGCGTATAGTCTTTAGTGAGAGTGATTTCAGCTTCTGAGGTGAAAGTTTTTTTCTTTGCTATATCAGGCAGCTAAGTTTTCTGCTGAGTTCCCCTACGAGGCCGTTAAACTGGCCTTAAATTCTGGGACTCAGCACCAAAATTACAGGCTATATGTAGGCGAGGGCCCGGAAATGGTAAGAGAGACTGACCAAATCCCATCATTTATCTGGGATTGAATGAGCTCAATTAAAAGCTCAAGAAAAGGAACCCCACTTTATCCTTATCCTACTTTGCTTTAAAGGAGCCAGTTAGGGTTGTGTTGGCAATTTGGAACAGCCACTGGGGAAGTGACTCAAGTCAAACGTGGGATGAACCCTCTGTCCCATCCTAGTTCCAGCCATTACTCATAGTCGGATGGGGCATCAGAGCGCTAGGAAATGTCTTTTGGTCACAAAGAGTAAATATGTGTTGTTTGTCTTGCTACATATTTACGGTGCCCTGGGTGTCACTTTTTAACATTGTACATTGAGTGAGCTGACAATACAGTGCTGCCATGGAAAGAGACCGGTGCGGACGGATCAAGCCTAGAATGAAGTGATACATTTTAACATAAGTATCAACAGTCTTCCTGCTTGCTTTGCTGTCCAGCCAAAGGCTATCTTTCCACTGACAGTCCAATTTCCTACCTCCCATCCCACAGAAGGCAGCTAAATCAATCTGTTTAATGATGGAGAAGGGAGGAGGGGAAGCTGGGAGCTAGTGGACAGTGTGGAATATCAGATGATAGAGGAGGGAAGAAAAAGAGATAAGACTTTTATTGCTGGAACTATTAATTGGATCACTTTTAAGGTCCTTGGAGAGTCACTACGAAGGATGAAATTTTTATTTACTTTTTTTTTTTTTTTTGCCTAACGGACTGTCCATCCTTACATGTGACTGCTCACCAGATAATGGGCGCCACCGCCTCCCTGCATTGCGTGCAGACACTCTGACAGACACCTGGTTACAGTTCGTTCAGAGATGGAGGTGATAGGAAACAAAATGACGTGTCTTCTCTGGCCCTCACCCACCAAGGACCCGAATGCGTACTTGGGCTGGTTTCTCCTCTCTGGAACACGCAAATCCTAGTTTCCTCATTCTTCTAGGTTCTGTGACAATTAGATCAATTGTATAAGGTGAGCCGGACTTTTTAAAGAGGAAAGTATTTTATTGAACAATTCCCCTGCATTGCTACCAACTTGGTTACTGTTGCTTAAATACCGTAGTCATGCCTGCCTTTGTGGCCTCAAGGGCTAAAGGAGGACTAGGCTGGTAATTCTGGTGATGAGGAAATACTTTTAAGGGAGGTTGTTGAACTGGAACAGAGGTCACCGCAGGGGTGACACTGATTTCAGGAGCCATGGGGCCAGGCATCGCGGACCCTCAACCCCGGAAACAGGGTGGAGGTTTCGAAGTTGCTGGCACTCTTGAGGTTCCTCTTGCCAGCTCCCAGAGGGGGGCACCCGGGAGCCAGTGCCTCAGGAACCCGGGCCCACGCGGGAAGGTCGAGCTCGCCGGTGAGGTCACGGTTGCCATGGCTCTGGGCAGTGACGCGCGTCGGCACGTGACGAGCGGTTGCCATGGCGCCGGGCGCCCGGCGGCGCGGGCGCCCCGCCTCCCGGAGTGACGTCCGCCAGCCCCCCTCCTTTTCCCGCCCCCCCCGCCCCCTCCCCTCCAGCCGGCTCCCCGCGGCCCCGGAGGTTTCACTGCACAACAAGATGGCGGCGGCGGCGGCGGCGGCGAGCGGAGCTGGCGGGGCTGCCGTGGCCGCAGCTGGGGGAGCCGGGCCGGCGGGCCGCCTGCTGCCTCCGCCCGCGCCGGGGCCCCCGGCCGCCCCGGCTGCCGTGCCCCCCGCGGGCGGCCAGCCGCGTCCCGCAGCCCCAACCTCCCGCGGGCCGATGCCGGCGCGCATCGGCTACTACGAGATAGACCGCACCATCGGCAAGGGCAACTTCGCTGTGGTCAAGCGGGCCACGCACCTCGTCACCAAGGCCAAGGTACCGGCGCCGCGGGACCGCGCGGCCGTGGGGTTGCGCAGCCCGGGACAGCCCGAGGGTGGCGGCGCCGGGGGGACCCGCGACTCTCGGGGCTCAGGGTCCGGGCAGCGAGTGGGACCCTCGTGCGGGGGGGGTCGTCGGGGGCCAGGGCGACCAGCGGGAGGGTGTCTGGGTGGAGGCGTGTGAAGGCAGGGACCCCATGGACCCGGGAGGGGAAATTCCTCACACGGGGGGCCAGTGAGCCCCGGGACCCGGGACTGAGCAGCTGGGTGTGGGGAAGGGTCCTCAGGACCGCGCGGAGGGCAGCAGAAGGCGCTGAAAAGAAGGGCTCAGGACTCTTGGGGGCCGGCAGACTACAAACCCAGAAGACTCCGGAACCAGCAATTAGGAAATCATAAGGGAATGGGGCAGGAGCGTATGAAATGTGGACCTGGAGGACAGGGGAAGCAGACTGGCAGACCTGGGCTCCGCAGGGGCCCCGGGATGGCTGGGCATGGACTGGGGAGTGTAATAGGTGCAGGGTACCGCGAGCGAGATATGAGGGACCAGGGGCCTTACAGGAGATAGGACTCCGCATTTGACCATCTAAAACTGATAGCTAGATGGTGTGAGTAGAGGAAGCCTTAGGAAAGACACGGTTATCGGGGGAGGCAATAAAGGAAATGGGGAAATAGGGAAAAATTGTTTTCTTTTCCTGTAGGAAAGGCCCTAGGAAACAGGCCCCGGGGTGGGGGCAGGGGCCCAGGTTTATGGTGGCACTAGCTAATGAAGGGTTAAACTTGAGAAGAGCTGGGTCGCTGGTTATTTTTAGTCTTTGGGGGGTCTGGAATTGTGGGCTTATAAGAACTCAGGATGGGCTTTCGTGGTGAGGGAAGAGCTTGTGACTGAGGAGTCCTGGCACCGGAGGATTATACTCATTGGGCCCTTTGGTTCCTAAGGGATTTGAGGAGCTGTAGTAGTCAAATTGGCCAAGGTCAATTAGGAAGCCATGTATATCTACATTTTCTTTCTTTCCTTCCTTCTTTCTTTCTTTATCAGAAATACAGTCTTGATTGGGAGTATTGGAATCTGAGATATCAGGGGAAATTCTTTAGTTTTAATGGACTCACAAAACCCATTTTACCTCTCAGTTTTTCTTAATATTTCTCTTGAATGAATACTTTTAATACAGTCATTCATTATGTTTAAAACTACAGTTTGTGTTTTTCTTCAGCCTGATGAATGGAAATGGAAGAGCCCTTATAAGCTGCTGCCGCTTCCTACCAAGGCCATATCAGTTCCTCTCACCTCCCTCAGCCTTGCCTTTGGTTATCGTGACCTACCTAGTTTTTGCTTTTATGGCTTGTTTACAGAGGGCAGTGGCTTATCTAGGCCTTCTGTCCTGCTCACTTGCAGCCTAGAAGTTCCTTTCACTGACCCCCTCTTTAAGACTACAGGGCCCTTCTTTGGGGAGGGGGGAAATGGCTGTGGTGAATTGATCAATCAGTTTCACTTCCCTCTGGAGGGCCCTCTTTAGCCTTTTGTCAGTTTTTATCAGGAGGCCTCAAGCCTGGAGATCTGAGCTCAATGTGATCCCTAAATCCAGGACCCTCTGATGTTACCCTCGGACCCTGGAGGATGGGGGACGGACTCTGTCTGTCTGTCCCCTGGAGTGTGTGCAGACCTGTTTGCTATTAGCCAAGCCAAGTTTATATTTATAAACAATACGTCTTGTTCCTTGTTTTGCTCACCCCTCTTTCCCAAGTAATCACAGCGTGCTTCTGTGATTATTTTGCTGTGACCTCTGGGGAATGGGCTCCATGACTTAATTGGTTGTCTGGTTTATGGTCTGTATGATTGAAAGAAACTTGAATCTTCCAGCCCTTGAATATACCAAAATATTGTTTAAAAAGGAAGAAAACTTCTACGACAGAGGAGGTTGAATGTTTTTGTAAATATTGCAAATAATTGACTTTTGGCTTTATATATAAAGAAGACATTTTTATCTTGAGTAGTCAGCAAGCCTAGTGCCTAATTATGGTCAGTCTGCCCACTTTCTAATTTGCGTGTGTGTGTGTGTGCACGCGCTTGAGTATGTGCACGTATGTGTGTGTGTGTGTGCATGCTAGTGTTTCATAGCTTTGCTCTGGGACCTTGGTATCCTTTAGGACTGTAGCATTTAAACAGAGGCTTGTTTATTAATGAGTGTCACTGTTTATGTGGATTTTATCTTTGATCATTTGTGGTGCGTGGTTATGCAATTCTTATGTATGGAAATATTCAAACTCTTAAATGAGAACGAAATGGCTTGGACAACGAGTTGCATGTGTGAAGAGACCACACCAGCATTCATTTGTGTGTCTGTGGCAGTGTGTGATTTTGTACTTAGAGTTACAAGTGTCCTGTCTTTTGCTGCTTAAATTACTCTGACGACATGAGGACAGATTAATTCACAAGGAGTTGTCATGTGCTCTGGATGAACAATGAACATACTTGGGCCCGCTTTTTGCTTATGAGTCCACTTTGGAAGGGGTTGTCAGTTGCTGACAGCTTAGATGTGCCTAGCAGCTGTTGACATAATGTACGATGGCCTATTAAGGCTGTGGTTTGGTTATATAACGGTGGGGACCATGCATAGGTACGAGTCCTTGCAGGAGCTGTGTTTTAGTTGCTCAGGTAGGAACCTTTTTCTCTCTGTGCAACGCAACATTTATTTTCTGCTTTCAAATCAGAAGCAAAAAGTTATTTTTACTCTATTTCTACAATGTATTATGTTTTATATTATCTTTTTGAAGTATGTAATTGTCCCCCTACCCCTTGAAAATCACTGAATGGCCTGGGTTTCTCTATAGCCATATGTCAAATCAGACTCAGGTACTTCAGATGATACTGGCGTTGACTGGAAGGGTTTAGCTAATAGGTATTTTCTGAACATCAGTTAAATATTAAGATCACTTTTCTTACACGACCCATTCCAAGGACTAAGAGGCTAAAATGAACTTTACTTATTGCTGAACTTCTGTACCCCATCTGGCAGTAAGTGGTGAAACTGGCCCTTTCCGATGCCCTGTTAACTCTTAAACTTCCTAGAATAGGACCCTGGAATCAATAAAATCAGTAGAGCAAAGGAAAGGAGCATTTTACTGGGTACTTCAGCAGCACAGCATTCATGAGCTCAGGCTTCATATTGGCAACGCTGCAGTGCTTGGAGCATCACTGCAGAACAGGGCACAGGCGTGAATATTCATCTGTGACATACTTTGGTTAGCAGCTACTCTGTGCTACCTGCTTTGATTTCTTTTTTCTTTCTTTCCTTTTCCCCTCCTTCCCTCCTTTCCTTCCTTTCTTTTGGTATTCTAGCCTAAGATTCTCTGGTTCTTTTATTTTGGTAGGACACTAAAACATTAAAGCTATTTTAATAAGTAGATCTTTTTGCTCTCAGATTGCTTGTGTTCTGTTTTTTGTGCCTAATTATCCTTCAAAGTAATTGGATAAATGAGAACAAACAGTATATGTATTTTGTGTGCATTTAAAGAAAAATGTTGGGTCAAACAGTTTTAAACTGAATTTCAGCAAATATGTATCATTTGCCAGTTACTGGTTTGTTATAAGCGCCTCAGCTTTACGTAAGAGGTCTTGGTTTGAATCTTTTGTTGCTTAATAGCAGTGTGATTCTGGGCTGTGAGGAGTTATTTAACTTCTCTGTGCTTGAATTTCTTCATCTGTAAAATGGGATGACAAATTTGGATGTTATGGAGACAAAATACTGTAAGATAATATGTATAAACCTATTCATGCACAGAAAGTATGTAATAGATATTATCTTATCATTATCATCATCATCAAGTGTAGTAACTGAGGTGAGTGAGACATATTTCCTCTTTTCTTCATTTTACCCTTTGGAAAGAGTTTAAGATTGCATATGCTATCAATTTAATGGTATGCTTTTAGGGTTAAAAAAAAAGTGTGCTATTTCAAGGACCACTTTAAGATACCTGGGTTTATTTCTTATGGGATATGAGCGGGATAATCTCAAAAACTTAGCATTTAAGAATAATTTTTCATTGGCAAAACTTTTTTTAAAAAAATTATGAGAACTAACAGTGGGTTTTGCTTTGGTCTGCCTTGAGGTTGGTCACTTTTTCTTTTTTTTGTAGTGGGGATCAAACCCATGACCTTTTGCAGGCACCAGAACCACTGAGCTAAAGCTCCAGCCCTGCCTTGAGTTTTCGTTATGTTTTGTATAACTAATTCTTGTCACACTGATGATGAGCAGTTTTGAGTGCAGTCTTTTCTCCAAAGAATCACTTAAATTTGGTGGAAAATATGTAAAAATGTTCCTACAAGCTTAAGAACACATTTGCACTTGCAAGCAGTGTGTTACTTGGAAGGCCCAAGTCAGGGTTCTTAACTTTAAATATTACACCGAGAAAAACATTTTATCCTATGACCTCCTTTCAAGTAGTCATCAGTCAGGATATTTGTGTGTGCTGTTTCACTGCAAGCTCATTTTCCTGAGGAGAATACACAGTGTACTAAAAGCATTTTTTTAACCTCTAAGGAAGAGTTTAACAAACCAGATGAGATACTACCCTTCAGAAAGCTGAAAATAAGATTCAGTGATAAATGGAAGAAAGAATTATGTCAAAAAGAAATTGAAAGCATGATTTATATTAGATACATTTGAGGAAGATAGTCCCATCCCTAGACAATGAAGTAATAACAATGGAAAGATGACTAAGTTCATTTTGGCATGATTGTGATAAGGTTACTAATTTTGTGAAGAGCTAAGACTGATTAGCACTAGTCTTTCCAGTCAAAATACCTGTGTTCCACTTCCAAGACCAGAGATGTTTGCTTTAGCATTCTGACTTTGGTGCCAACTCCCTAGAAAGTCATAGATCTGGCTCAAGCCAGAGGTGCCCAGACTAGTTATTTCTGTGCCAGAAGTGCTGTTTTTATTTTCCAAGTATCAATCTGGCTAATGTTTTCTAATTCATGACATAAAAGAGAACAAAATGAATACTTTGAAAAGGAAAAGAGTTGCTCTCTACTGAGAAGTCTCTATAATTATTTAAAAAATTGCTGTCAAGGGATGGAATCTTTTCTTCATTCATTCATTCTTTCTGCATGTATTTATGAAGACACACCTGTCAGGTTCTCTTCTGCTTGAATATGCCAATGAAGAAGAGAGACAAAAGGACCACGTACCTTCCTGGAACCAGCTTTTGAGTGGGTAGAGGTAGACTGGGACATGTAAAAATAAAAGACAATAAACAAACAAAAAACCAAAACTTAATGTAGCGATGAATACTAAGAAGAAATTAAATGGGCTAGAGATCTGGGAAGGGTGCTGTTTCAGACTGATCAGAAAAGGCCTTTGCAAGATGGTGATATTTGAGCTGAGACCAGCCTGGTGAGCAGAAGGCAGCCGGTGAAGCTCTGAGAGACTGAACCCACCAGGCAGAAGGAATGGCAAGTGCAGAGGGATTTGGGAGGCAGAAATGAACTTGGATTATCCTAACCTTAGACTCAAGGTCATATATCATGGTGCCTGGTGAACAAGGGGTAGGAGGTGAAGGGTGGGATCACACTGGTAGGCAGGCTAAATTATGTAGGTTTCATAGGCCATTTTTGAAATCGGGCGTGAGACAAGGTAATTTAGAGAGTATCAGAACAGAATGCTGGTATTATCTGACCTTTGTTTCTAGAAACTCATGTTGAGTATTAAGATTAAGGGAAAGAAGCTTTCATTCTGATGTATTTCCTGAGACAGGAAAGTGATACATTTCAACAATTTATCATTTTTTCACATTGTAAGAGAATTCCATACATTTTGTGCATAAATTAAGCATAAGCATGCTCAGTCAGCAGACAGCTGTTGATTTACTGGGAATAAGTAAGACCTGAGAGATGTTCTCTTCCAACTCTTTTTTTCCCACCAGAGTCGAGAAAGATGGATTTAACAGAAATTAAAATCTCAGGTTTTAAGAAACTATTACAGACCACTTGCCTGTTTAAGAATCATAGCTGTCTTCTAGATCTCTCACCTGTTTTTCTAGAGTCCTATAGGTAGGTAGTGAGGGAGCTGAAATTAGAATTTAAGTATCTGTCTTTGCGCTCACCATCTGAACACTTGCTCTTTCATTAGAGAAGCGAGATACATATACCCATTAAGTCTAAGATATTTATCTTCTCCACTAAAAACGTACTCTAAAAGTGAGATTTAATGAAATATGTTCAACTAGAGAGGAAGAGTAATACTTCTTTGTCATGTGTCACTTTGTTACCCTTCCCACTTACCTGCAACCCTACATTGCTTTCCTTTCAAAGATGTACCCCAAGTCCTTTAGAGTCCTGTCTATAGGACAGATAAGAAGGAGGAAAAGCGAAAAGAAAGAAATGGAAAACATGGACCCACACTAGATGAGGTAGTGCATGCCTGTAATCCCAGCATGTCTAAGACCGAGACAGGAAAATTACCAGGAGTTTGAGGCCAGCCTGAGTTAGAGTGAGTTCAAGGTCAGCCTGCATACCAACTCTTTGTCTCAACAAAACAAAACAAAAATACAAAACAAAAGAAAAAACTGAAGACAGACCCTATGTGACACCATGTGTCTGTTCCTCCAGCACGCTGGTCGGCTAAGGCATGAGGATCACAAGATCAAACCTAGCATGGGCAATTTAGCAAGACCTCGTCTCAGAACATTTTCCAAAAGGGATGCCCGGGTTCAAATAAATCATCCAACAAAAAACCGAACAGACAAGAACAACAAAACAGGGAATGCAGTGACCATAAATACCATATGCCTTGGGTTGTTTTCTTGTGTCACTCTAGCTCACTCCCAAGGAATATAGGGAATTACATTTTTGCGTTGGTATGATCTACTTTTGAAGATAATTTTCTTTTTTCTTTTTCTTTCTTTTTTTGAGACAGTGTCTTGCTTTGTAGTTGAGGCTGGTCCTAAACTTAGCCTCGAACTCAGCAATCCTCCTGCCTCTGCCTCCTGAGTGCTGGGATTACAGGCATGAACCACCATGCCCTGCACTGTGGTGTGTGGTACTGGTTGCTGGTGTACATGAATTACCACACCCAGCACTGTGGTATGTGGTTACCCGGGTTCGAACTCTAGTCCTTGTAGTTGCAAGGCAGGCGGCAGAACCACTGAGCTAAATCTCTGGCTCTTTTTTCTTTTTTAAAATTGATTTTATTGGTACATTTTATATATACATTATGATCACATTCAACATTGAGCATTTGTACCAGTAGATGACACATCTTGATTCTCATTTTTTCCCATTCCCCTGCCCTACCTGCACCCTCTGCCCCCATATACATTGGGTTTGTTTCCTTTTTTTTATGCCACCAAATTTTTTCTTTCCCTTCTGTACTTACCCCTACCCCCTTTTCCCTTTTCCCTTTGCACATTCTATTCCTATTTCACGTTACCTGTCATACATTTGGACCTCATTTACACTGAAGGTCATTTCTTAGACTCCTCCCTGACCAGATCCTTAGCAGTTTTCCAGTGCTACTGTACCCTCTACTTGTTAAGACAACTGCATATGAACCTCCCTACATATGTCTTAATGGATATAGATAAGGGCTTAAAAACACTTAATGAGGGTTTTTGTAGAATATGGTTCTAGTTTCTGCTTGGAGAGCTATACCTGTTCTCCATATGGATTAGGTCAGGTGAGCCCCCTCTTCCTCATAACACTGAGTATGTTAGTCCCCTGCTGGTGTAATAGTATAGTCATAGTGTCCTGTGAATGACTGATAGCACCCAGGTGGTGAAAATTACATATATTCTCATGGGCGTTTGTCCTTATGTAATAAATCATTGCAAAATAAATGGCCTGGACCAGTGGTGTTGGACCTGTGGCATATGTGCCACAGTGGGCTTTTTGTTGTCATTGAAAGCTCTAAAAGGTTCGGAGTCTCTGACCTGGCACCGTCTTTGAGAAACCTCAAGTCTGGGGTGCCTTAGCTGGAAAGGCATTTTGTATCTGTTCAGATTGGAGTTCTGTGAGCTAGTCCACAGCCGTTTGGGAGCCTTGTGAACACTGTAATAGGAACACGCTTGTGTTTAGGAAGTGACGAGGAATCTTTGCCACTGATGAAATATTTCGTCTCTGAATTAGGTGTTTCAAGAGGTAGGAGTCAGATTGTGGATGTTTAGGCATATTTCCCAGAAACCAAAGAAGAAAGTCTAATGCTTGTTTAAATTTGTTGGCGTGGACCGGCTTCTTTCAGTTGAGTATTTTTGGCGAGTAATTTAAACTAAATAAATTTAGATTTTCATTAGGAAGTCCTGATTAGCTCCAGTACTCACTAGCAGTGTATTTTCCTCCTGAGAGCTCTCCCTAGAAGATCTGAGTGTGAAAATTTAGGCTCAGTCCAGATGTGGTGGCGCACACCTATGAGAATCACCATGAGTTCAAGGCCAGGCTGGGCCCATCGTGAGATCAGGGCCAGCCTGAACTAGTGAAACCCTGTCTCCAAAAAGAAGACAAAATTCCCATATTTCTTACATTTTCTGATGAAAAGTTTTTATTATTTCATCCATCCAATAAATTCTTGACAAAGTATTTATTAAAAATAGAACCAGAAGCCCAGTGGTGGCTTGTGCCTGGAAATCATTGCATTTTGGAGGCTGAGGCAGGAGAATTTTGAGTTCAAGGCCAGTCTGGACTTTGTGGTGTGTGTATTTGGAGAAAAAAAAAAAAAAAAGAAAGAAAGAAATGTACAGCATTGGCACAAAATTCAAAGGGTGCTGAGGAGTTGCCAGAGAAGTGAAGACTTTCCTCCTGCACCCCATTCCTCAACTGCACAGCTTCTTAGTCTTGTGTCATAAGCATTTATTAAAAGGATCTTTGGATCAATATAAGTGCTAGATAGTTCGGTTTTTGGCAGTGCTCTTATGTACTTGAAACTTTGAACATCATTTTACTTCAAATTAAAAAAAGAAACTATCTGATTTCAGTTGCATGATACGATGGCACAGTGTAATAATGCAATTAAATAAATACATTCTTAGAGCTTAGGACAGTATAATAAATTACATTCTTAGGGCTTAATATAATGTATTCATTGAGTGAATGAATGTAGGGAATATATTAAGAGCTGAGTTTGTCTTTATGCTCTTAGTACCTTTTAGACTTTTTAGTAGAATTTCCTTTGTTCAAAAGGTATGTGAAAGAAAAGTAATTTTCTACTTCTTTTTCTCAGATCTTTTGGTAAGAAGATTTCACAGCCTTTTGGGCAAATAATCACACTTTGGTCCATCTCAAGCTTTCGTTATTAGAAGTTCAATGTAAAGTAAATCCTGCAGGGCTGGGGATTTAGCTCAGTGGTTCCGGCGCCTGTCTTGCAAGCTCAAGGACCCGGGTTTGATCCCCTGTTAACCACATACTGGGCGTGCAGACTCACACCCAGAAGCAATTGGTACCACATACCACAGTGCACAGGGTGATCCCCCTCACCATCTGAGTTTACAGGCAAGTGCCACCACCAGGCTCATGATCATTTAGCACAACTTGTATGTATTTCTGATTTTTTGCTCCAGGTAGATTGTTGAAAGTAAAATTATTGGACCAGTGGGAACACTTGTGTGTGTTACCACATTGCTTCCCAGAAAGATTACCTCAGGGTTGTCCTTCCCAGCAGCCAATGAGAATGCCCGGCTGGCTGGATCTTTATCTTTCTCTTTTGCCTTTGTTGGCAAGACTTTGTAGTCCCTACCATACCTTCAGAGCTAGGGCCATAGATACAGGACAGGTTGGGAGAGCATGTAATAACAGCTACCTAATTTTTCCCTTAGCCCAGTCTCAAGAGGAAAGAATTGAGTAAGTGTGGATGGATGGAACCTTTCACTTGCTTTTTATGAATCATCTTTGCTCCTTATCTTTTACAAAGGCACATAAACCTATACTGGAGAAGTTGCTGAAGGAAAAGAATAAAAAAGGGTTAATGAGAAATAGAATCTGATTATCTACATTTTTGATTTTTAAATAACTGATTGGTATATCTGAGTGAGAATTTAGGAGTTTAAGAGAGATTGTAAATTATTCTTTCCTCTTTTTTTTTTTCTTTTTTTTTTTGAGACAGAGTCTCGCTTTGTGGTTCAGGCTGGCTCTGAGCTCAGCCTCAAACTCACATCACAGCAATCCTCCTGCCTCTGCCTCCTGAGTGCTGGAATTACAGGCGTGAGCCACCATGCCCGGCACTTTGGTATGTGGTACTGGTTGCTGCTGGGCATGAGTCTCCATGCCCAGTATTGTTATGTGGTTACCGGGATTGAACCCGGGCCCTTGTGCTTCTAAGACAGGCACCGGGACCACAGAGCTAACTCCCCGGTCCTCTTTCCTCTTTGAAAGAGTAAAAAGACTGATGGAGATTATAGGGGCAGGGAGATAATTATGTGACTTAATATGGAAATATAGCCTTAGAGTGTTTGGATTTGCTTTATGCACTGTACTTTATTAGCTAGAGATTTTCAAGGGTAATTGGGCCATCTAGGCTATTGTTCATGGAATGTTTATGGGATATCATTCTTAGACTGTTTTTGGGTTATGACTGCTTTGTGGAATCATTTGAATTTTAGGCATCTGAGGATATGCTCTTTTGTTTCCTTTATTCAATAAAATTGGGTTATGATTTGCTTTGTTAATTGGGGGAAAACAAGAAGCAAGGAAGTCAGAAATACATATTCATGCACTGATCTTTAAATTTTTTTTTTTTTTTTTGAGACAGGGTCTCACTTTGTAGTTCACTGTCACCCCAGACTCACTGTGTAAACCAGGGTAACCTTGAACTCACAGCAGTCCCTTTGCTCCTGCCTCCCGAGTGCTGGGATTACAGGTGTGAGCCACCATGCCCTGCTTTAAAATTGTTTATTACAGAAAACGTTGAACAGAAACAAAGTAGAGAGAATAGTGTAATGAGGCCCCATCCAATCATTCATTTCCCAGTTTACACAAACAGCACCACATGGGCAGTCCTTCATCCATATCCTTTCCTGCTTCCTCTTCCCAGACTTTCGAGTAAATTCTAGAATCTTAACATTAAGTCCATAAATATTTTTGAAATATACTTTTAAGTAGATAAGTATTTTTTCAGTGAAATATAACCACAGTAACATAGTACCTAAAACAATTAACAATGATTCCTTAGTATTGTTAAATATCAACAATTTCCTTGCTTTATGTATATTTTTTATGGTCATTTATTAGTTTGAATCAGGATATTAACAAAATCCATACATTATAATTGACTGACATCTCAAGTTTAAAAGAAGTGTTTGTTTTCCAGTGTAGGTCCTACTTCCTCTTTTTCTTTGCAATCTAAGATACACGTTGGTTAATATTTAGATGTCAGGCCAAAGCCTTTTGTCCTGACTGTAGTTCTTTCATCTTATTCCTCTAAACACAGTCCTAATTCATTATCTGTGATTCTCAGCCTGGTTCAGGAATTTAAAGGTATTTGTGTTAAATATCAGTATAGAATCCCTTCTGATATTTATGATCTTGTTCTTCAATCTTTCGTGCCTTTTTATCCATATTTAACTTAGATTTACCATTTTTTTGTTGTTGTTGTTTTAAGTGATAGTCTCACTTTTAGTTCAGGCTGGCCTTGAACTTACTATTTATCCCAGACTGGTCCCGAACTCAGGACAGTCTTCCTGTCTCATCCTCTCAGTGGTGGAATTACAGGTGTGTGCCACCGCTTCTGGCTCTTTTCAAATCTTTTAAGGTATTCAGTTTAGTTTTCATAGAATCATGTCTTTATTTTCTCCTTATTACTTTATCAGTTTACCTAGAATTTAATTAACTTACATGGCTATAATAAACAGAACAACTAATTCAGTTAAGTTTTGAAAAAAAAAAAACTAGTTATTGACAAACATGAAACACTGGGCATGGTGGTACACCTGGAGCAGGACGATTGCCTGCAGTTCAAGGCCAGTCTGAACTACAGAAACAAATAAACAAAACTCCCAAAACAGACATGGAATAATGGTAGCAGTAGTGTCCTAGAGAAAGAGACAATAGCTGTTAGTTGTGGAACAAGTTTTCTATGATGAGCGTCTGTTTATCGAGAAAAGGGAAAGAATCTCTTATTTTGGGAGGTAGGTTAAGAGCTTCTATATGAATTTACAATTATAAATAAGTCAAAGCTGTTAGAAAATTGAGGACAAGACTTTTAAGAATAAATTTTATTTTATTTTACCCCATTCCTCCCTTATGTCTCCCTTTCTCCCTATGTACAAAAGCTTTGTTTCCATTTTTTCTTCTATTTTCACTTTTCCTTTCTTCCTTTCTCTCTTGTTCCCCTTCCCATTTGAATACTTTCTTCCCATTTGCCAATATCCAGTACACATTTCAGTCGAGGGCAAGATATTTTGTAGAATGTTTTATTTATTTATTTATTTTTTGAGACAGAGTCTCTCTTTGTAGTTCAGGCTGGCCCTGAGCTCAGCCGCAAACTCACATCCCAGCAATCCTCCTGCCTCTGCCTCCCGAGTGCTGGGATTACAGGTGTGAGCCACCACGCCCGGCACTGTGGTATGTGGTACTGATTGCTGCTGGATGTAAGTCTCCACACCCACTATGGTATGTGGAACCCGGGGCCCTTGCGCTTGCAAGACAGGCGCTGGAACCATTGAGCTAAATCCCTGGCCTGTATTTTATTATTTTTAACATATACTTCAGGGTGGTATTTTTGTCCATTTATGTGAGTTTGCATGAACTGAACAGACTTTGATAAAGCGCCAGTGATGTTAAAAACTTGATGAGGAGGCATCCAGTTCTGTTCATTGCCAGTGTACTGTTCTATGGAACAAGTTGACATTTTCATGTCGTAAGTTGTTTTCTGTCTGTGATGGAAGAAATCTTAGTTTATATGCCACGAGAAACAGAATTGTTTTGATTGAAGAATGCAGGAGCAGAGCTGTGTGTTCATTAGGAGTAGCTGGCACCTGCGAGATTTCTTCCGTTTTTCTGCTTCCTAACTCCTGTTGTCCTTTCCTTCTGTCAAAATGTTCTAATGTTGCATAAGCTGTGTTCTGACAATGGATGAGTTTTTTTAGTAGCTCATTTTTTTAAAGCTTCAAAATAATGTTCTTACTGATTGCGTGTTCGTGGCTTTTTTTCCATTCTGCATCAACAGTGATATTGTTATTTTAGTCAAATGGGGTAGTTGTATTCTAGCAGTGGTCTTTGTGTCCCAGTCAGCTGCAGAAATATCAGTTGTGTACGGTATATCTAAATAATTTCCATGTATGTCATAATTCTAGGAAGTAATTAAATATTGTGATGATACTTTAGGTTGTCCTTAAAGGATTTTATAATCCTTAGGAATAAAATAGTTTGGTTGGAGAATGTTACTCATTGACTTCTGACATATGCATGGGAGTAGCCAGTGATTTCAGCTCATTGCATCTTCTGATCTATTTTCCTCTTTCCTTTTGAGTCAGCAGCTGCATCCAGGGGCCTGAGCTGTTAGAAAAAGGGGTTCTGTTAAGCTGAATCATAACCATGTAGAGCAGATCAATGGTGTTTAAGTTTTAGGCCAAGAATCCATTTTGGAGTCACACTAAGTTTTTAAGACCATATTTCAGTTATGTTACCTAAATTCTTCTTCCATTTCTTATGTTAGTATCACTATTTTTTACTTTTCCATCTCTTTTTTTGGTCTACTAGAGTTGCCTGAGACAATACATAGTAATGAACTGAGTAGTGGAAGCTGGGGAGATATATTTTCAGTTCCATTTTTTACTAGCGAGTAGTGTGACTTTGTACAAATCACTTACTGTCATGGAGTGACCTGTTTCTTTTTTCTTTGTTTCTGTTTTTCTTGAGTCTCTGTCTTCCTAAATAACCCAGGTTGTCCTTGAAGTCATTGTGTTGCCTGGACTAGCCTTGAATTTGAAATTCTCCTGTTTTAGACTCCTGAATGCTGAAATTGCAGAAGTGCTTCCATGCTTGCCTTTCAGTTTTTTTTAACTCATTTTTTTAATAGCTTTATTGAGATATAGTTCCATACAATATAGAGGGCCAAATTTAACGTTTTATATATATATATATATTATATTATATATATAAAATATATATATTATATATAATATATATATATATTTAGTGCTCTTTTCATATACTTAGAGTGAGTGTTTTTTCATAGAGTTAGGCAACTATACTATGACACATTATAGAACACTTTTCTTCCTTTGAAAAGAAAGGGTATGTTCATTCATATTCACTCACCTCGCCTTTGACTAAAAAATAGTCTGGAAAAGTATTCCCATTCCCTCACCTTTCTTTCCCTAGCACTATACAACCACTACTCAGTTGCTGTAGATTTGCCAACTCCAGACGTTTCATATAAATGGGATCATACATGTTCTCATATCTGCTTCTTTCACTTGGTATAATTTCTTTAGATTTCGTTCAGCTAGCAGATGTTTTAATTTCATTCCTTTTTATGGGGGTGTGGCTGTAGCATGCTTTGTTTTATCCTTTTATGAATTCATGGACATTTGTATTGTTTTCATTTTTTTGGCTGTTATGAATGTTCACATAGACAGGTGTGGGTTGAATATTTTCCATTTATGGGGGGATTATGTACCTGTGAGTGGAATTGCTTGGTTACATGGTAACTTCATGTTTAACTTTCTGAGGAATTGCCAGTGTTTTCCAAAGTGGCTACCCTATTTTGCAGTGCTACATGAAGGCTGTAAATTCTCCACTGCAAATCTTTCTTGCATTTTGATTTTAGTCATGTAGTGGAAATGGAGTGGTTGTTTTTTCACTTTTTAAAGATGGGAGTGTCTTGCTGTATTGCCTAATCTGGCCTCAAATTTACCAAGCTCCCACCTCAGCCCCAGGCTCTCATTGTGCTTTTGTTTTTTTAAAGATTTTTGAGACAATCTTTCTGCATAGTTCAGGCTGGCTTCACATTCATTATGTAGCCCACATAGGCCTTGAACTTGAGCCCTCTGTCTTCCTCAGCCTCCTGAATGCTAGTAATATAGGTAGGTATGTGCCACTGTTTTTTTGGTACAGGGGATTGAAGTCAGGACTTGTGAAGTTTTTATTTTGAGATAGCAGATAGCGTCTCACTGCATTGTCAAGCTGGCCTTGAATTTGTGGTCTTCTTGGTATAGCTAGGATTATAGGCCTGGGCCCACAAGCATACCTTCTCATGGTATTTTTGAGTCGTATTTTCCTATTGATTAATGTTGACTATCTTTTCATATGCTCATTTATCACTTATATATTTCTTTTGGAGAAATGTCTATCCTTTGCTTATTTTAAAATTATTTGTCTGAGTGTGGTGGCGCACCTCTGTAATCTCAAGATTTGCAAGGCTGAGGCTGGAAGATTGCTGTGAGAGTTCTAGGCCACCCTAGGCCGCACAGTGAGTTCGAGGGGAGTGTGAACTACATAGCCAAACGTTTTCTCAAAAAAAAAAAAAAAAGAAAAGATGAATTTGAGTTTTTTATATTTTGATTATTGAGGTATAAGAGTTCTTTGTATGTTCTAGTTGTATTTTTTTTTTTATCAGATACTATTTTCTTCCATTCTGTGAGCTGTCATTTTACTTTCTTGGTAGTTTTGTTTGGACCACACAAGATTTCAATTTTGATTCTTTAAACTTCTTAGTTTGTATAGTTATTCTGTCTCTGAAATTATATATTTTACTCTGATTATTTCCACACTTTGCTCATTGTGTACTTATATCCTATAGACTTATAATTCTTACTTTTCCAGACTATTTTTTAGTCAAAGACATTGGAAACATCTATGTATCTGATAGGTGTATCTGATAAAAAATAAAACTTGAAAATATATGACAAAGAGCAAAAATTTCCCTTTTCTAGAAAAAACTTTAATACTTACAACCAGCTATTTTCCTATCTATAAGTTAACGTTTTATGTTTTTATTAAAAAGGAATTGTTTCATATCCAATTTGCTATTTATTTGTTTAATAAAATATTCCCGGGTAAATAGTATATTGTTTCTCTACTATGAGAAACTGAAAGTTTAAATAAGGTTTAAAATGTATGATAATTATTGTGAAATAGGAAGAAAATGTTCAAAGGGAAAGGGAAAGGGGAAGGTGGGGGAAAGTAAAGGGAAAGAAAAAATTTGATGATAAAACCATACACAAAAAAGGAAACAAAGCCTACGTATATATGAAGTGAGGGATTTTAGGGATGGTAGGGGAGTGGGGAAAAATGGGAATCAAGGTGTGTCCAGTACAGGTATAAATTCAGTGTTGAATATGATCATAATGTATGTATACAATGTACTAATAAAATGAATTAAAAAAAAAAACAACCCTGGGGCCAGGGATTTAGGTCAGTGGTTCTAGCACCTTCCTCATGAACACAGGGTCCTGAGTTTAATTTCTAGTATTAAAAAAAAAAAAAACCAAAAACCCAAGAAAACTGAAAAAAACTCCTAAAAACTGACGGTCAAAAAATAAATATCTCTAATAATTTTACATTTTTTGCCCCAGGTCAGTCATTATAATGGCCACAGAGTATTCTATTTTATGATATAATTTACTTAAGTAGTACCTTATTAATAAATTTTAGGGTCTTTACCAGCTTTTCTTATTTTATTGCAAACTATCCCTCTTTGAATGTTTCTGCACATTTACCTTTGCACACTTTGGCTAATGTTTCTTTTCCACTCCATTTATTTGCTGATGTAGTATTGGAATGTGCGTATGATTCTTAGAGTTACTTAAATTTTTAAAAATACAAGAATTTTTTGTTAGGCCTCATCTACACTTCCTAAAAGTTAAATGTCTTTTTGAGTCATGACATTTGCAATGTGAGGATCTTTTGAAGTCAGACTGCTCATTTTCCCAGTAACTGTTAAGAGAATTAATTTACTAAGAATTAACTGCCTGAGTTAAAGTAGGAACACTTAAAACTTTGAAAGTGTTTCCAAATTGAACCTTCAGGTAAGTCCATGCTAATTTGCTCAGGTTAAGAATGTGTAATGGTGGTTCAAGCGATTTAGCTCAGTGGTTCCGATTTAGCTCAGTGGTTCCGGCGCCTGTCTTGGAAGCCCAAGGACCCGGGTTCGATCCCCGGAAACCACATACAATACTGGGCATGGAGACGCACCCCAGCAGCAACCAGTACCACATCCCACAGTGCCGGGTGTGGTGGCTCATGCCTGTAATCCCAGCACTCGGGAGGCAGAGGCAGGAGGATTGCTGTGATGTGAGTTTGAGGTTAAGCTCTGGGCCAGCCTGAACTACGAAGTGAGACACTACCTCAAAAAAAAAAATTAATTAATTAAATAAAAAACATTTTAAATGACAATTTTTTACCTGTCAAACCTCAAAGGAAAAACAAGAACAAAAAACTAGTTGCCCAGTTGCCTCTGCCTCCTGCCTCTGCCTCCCGAGTGCTGGAATTACAGGCGTGAGCCACCACACCCGGCAGGCACTGTGGTATGTGATACTGCTTGCTGCTGGGCGTGAGTCTCCATACCCAGTATTATATGTGGTTACTGGGGAACTGAACCCAGGCCCTTGCGCTTGCAAGACAGGCACCGGAACCACTGAGCTAAATCCCCGGCCCTGTTTTTTATTTTTTAAATGCATTTGTACATCACTTAATTTATTAGCTAGTTGTATTTTTTTCCCTGGGAAATTATCTGCATTCTTTGTCTGCTTTTCTCTAGGACTCTTGGCTTTTTCACATTAATTATGATAGCTTTTTGAATACTGGGGAAAGTAGATACCTTGTACAATACTTTACAGGGAAGATAGATCAGTGATAGGGCATGTATTTAGCGCGTGTAAGGAAGGATCCTTAACATTGTGTGTATGGAGGGCCAGTTGGGCATGGAGGCCCCAGCAGTCTTGGAGGTGAGGCAGGAGGATCTTGAGTTCAAGACCATTCTTTGGGTACATAGTGAGGCCATAGTGGAGGATAGCCTAGAACATAGTCAGACCATCACATAAAACAAAAACCAAACAGAAACAAACAAAAGTGACAGATATTTTTTCTGTACTTTTCTTTTGGCTTTGTGTATGTGCATTTAAAATACAAAAAAAATAACATTTTAAAATCTGTAGTCAGACATTTTTCTTTATGGCTTCTTAGTTTTTTGCACTAAACTTGTTTTTTTTTTTTTTGGTGAGACATGGTCTGCTAAATAGAGTAAGGCTAGTTTTGAACTCAATATGGAGCCAGCCTGTCTTGAAATTCACAGTGATCCTCCTGCCTCATCCTCCTGAGGGCTAGGATTATAGGTGTGAGCAACCATACCTGGCTGTCTACTAATCTTTAAAAATATTTGTTCATTTTTTTCTGAAGACGTTTATGGTTTTCTTTTAACATTTAAATCTTTACTTCGTGTGAAATGCATTTTAATATAATCCAAATGAGATAAAGATTAGTTGTAAAATTTCTTGGAGTTACAATTTTAAGTATATTTGTCTGTTTATTAATGTTTTTTCCCCTCCCACTTGACTGTAAACTTAAGGGCAAAGGATTATTTCTGTCTTTTTTCCCTCTTCTTATTTTCAGCATCTGAAGCACTGCATTTGTTGAGTCAATAAACAAACCTTTTTTTTCTCCAGAGAATTTATTATCTCGATACATTTTATTGAATAATCTCTTCCCTCCTACCTGCCCCTCTATCTCTCTCCTCCTCTCCCCCGTCTCTTTTTCTCCTTCTCTCCCTCTCTGCTCCCCCCACCCCCGCGCGCACACACATGCCTTCTGCCTTCCCCTTTCATGGTACTAAGGATTGACCTCATGGTCTCTTGCATGTTGAGCAAGTGCTGTACAGCTGAGCCCTTCCTCCCCTTATTGTTTTGAGACAGAGTCTCCCTAAATTGCCCAGGGTGGTTTCAGATTTGTGATCCTCCTTCCTTACCTTAACTCCAAAATGGGTTACAAGGGTGTAGCACCATGCTGAACCATCTTTTCCTGCTTGATTTTAAAAGCTGTCTTATCATTTACAAAACCCCAGAAATGTTTGGCTATATTTCTTTGCTCTTTAGTTCATTTACTATACTATTTTACTTGCTCAGATATTTTATAGCTCTAATTGTTATAGCTTTATACTAAAGTACTGTATATTAAAGGGCCACCCTTAAGCACTCTTAAACATACAGTACCACAGTTTATTAAATTCTGGAACCTCCTGTTTTAAAATGTCACATGTTATTTCATAAGGAAACACTTATTTCAGTTACTGTTTAAACATTTAATCTATTCTGTCAGTTTGTATAGTAGAAATAATTTTCTGTAATGTACTTAGTACTAGTTTCACTTCTGAAGTGTCTTTTTAAAAAACTTATTTCATATCTTTGAGAATTTCTAGAAAACGACATATTTTTCCTTATAATCTTTCTATGTAGAATACACAGGGGTAGGTGCCAAAAAAGGCATCAAGAGAATTATGTTGGCATTCAGTCATCAAAGTGAAAAGATACTGCTTAAAAATGTTGTACAGAACTGTGTTTAGTCACCTTGATTTCCACTTTATTCATAATGTATTACTTTCATGTGACATGCTGTATTGGATTGATTCATTGGATCTGACTCGGGAAGTTCAGGTAACATTGATGAATACATCATTTTATTTTTCTTCAGTGTATCCTCCTTTTCTCTATAAAACAGACATTTGAAAACTCTGAAACAGAGCATTTTCTTGGAATTTTCAGAAATGTTTTCATACAGGAACCAACTTTAGGATTTGTATTAGAGAATTTTAAAGCAGAGAAGTTAAAGACAAAACAGGTAATGAAAAAGAAGCTTGCTATGGTGATAAAATCTTTGTTTTCTTTCTGATATGAATGTTATTGTAGAATGCCTCAGTGAAACTGTTAATTCTAAAGCTGCAAATTTGTGAGTATATTTTCATGTGATTACTTAAAATTTTTTTATTAGTGCATGTTTACATTATATAATGATTACATTTATCCTGGGAAGTTGATATATACACGTAACACATCATAACCTTTTTAAAACCCCCTTTCCCCTCCTTCTACCATTTTCTCAAGAGTAAAATAACAGGTTTTAAAAAGCTCTTTCAGACTTTTGTTTAATAAGCCTAACTATAGATTTTTAGAATTATTGTTAATTTTGGGACAGGGTCTTGTTATGTTGCCCAGACTGACCTCCAACTCCCATGTTCAAATGATCCTCCCACGTTAGCTAGGACCACAGCATGTGTCACCACAGCATGTGTCACTACAGCCTGCTTGATTTTAGAATTATTAAAGGAGAGAAATGCTTTAAGTAGGTTTGTTTGGGACCATTAGTTTCCACCCTGGAATTAAGTACCACTGAAAATAACTCCAGAATGAAAGGTTTTATGTGACAGTACTAGCT
Organism: Petromus typicus; assembly: GCA_004026965.1. Lineage (NCBI taxonomy): Eukaryota > Metazoa > Chordata > Mammalia > Rodentia > Petromuridae > Petromus > Petromus typicus. Next base: position 10,220 of record PVIR01009083.1, on the reverse strand, counting down.
GACTTACATGAATTCTTCCTTCGCAAGTTTTCTATGGGTAGAAAATAGACTTTTTTTTTTCAGTTGCATTTAAAAATTTTTTTAATGCTAATCTTAATTGAGAGATTTTTAGGCAGTTAACTGTCCTAGTACACCAATAAGCAACTTGTTAGTAGATATCGAATGTTGATTTGTTGCTTGAGAGTTACTATGCTTGGAAAACACCTGTCTCTTAAGTGGTTGGCTTTTGTATTGAAGGAAGATTTAGTACAAAGAAAGCAAATAGCTATTGGAAAGAAGAAAAGGGGAAAGAGCCAGTCAGCAAATTTCTGCATGCTTTCATGGAAGAGATTTCTCAATTAGAAAGCTTTTGTAGGCTTAACCTTCTTGCCCTAAAGTAACCCAGCATTTCATTATGTATTCTGTTGAGGTTTTGGAGCTCCACACGAAGATTGAATGTGAAAGGAATATTCAGAGGATGAAGCTCATAATCAACAAAGTGTTGCTTCACAGGCTGTGTCCAAAAATAATCTTTCTACTGTAGGGGAACAAGAATGGAGGTAGCATTGCTGCTGTTTTAAGCAGTGTTTCAGCTCCTTTTATGTTATTCCAGTATGACTAAAGTTATGTTTATGGCAATAGCATTGAAAATTGAGGTTTGTGCAGGTGTGGTGGTAGACGCTTATAATCCTAGTATTTGAGAGACTGAGGCAGGAGATTTGCTGAATTACAGGCCACCTTGGGCTACATAGTGAGACCTTGTCTCAAAAAGCAAACAAGCCAAAAAGTTTTAATTTGGTAGAGTATTGCCTTAGTAAAGTTTATTTAACCCATGCAAGAGTTTGGAAGAAATATATTTTTGCCAGGTTGGAGAAAATTCTCTTCTCTAGGTGGCTGGTCTGCATTATCACCGTTTAATCCTTGAAGTTCGTATTAGCTTTTTTTTGTTTGTTTTGTTTTTTGTTTTTTGTAGTACCAGGGATCAAACTCAGGACATTGTGCTTGCCAGGCAGGTGCGGTACCACTGAGCTATATCCTCAACCCTTCAAATTAGCAATTTGCTGGGGTCCCTTGGTGAATCTTAAGTGATCTAGAGGCAGAACTTGATATTTGATTCACAAAAGTTAGCATTGGAGTCTATCTGTATCATTTCCTAAACCTAGGAAATGTTAGAATTCAGAGAGCCCTTTTCAGGATTACAGTGGACCGTAAAACAGTAAGTTTTTGGAGTTAAAAATGACACTGAATGTGGAGATGCCTAGCACATAGACACATAATTAGCAAGTTAGGAAGTTTGACTGGAAGGAATAAATTAACTCTAGTCACTTGATAGAATGAGATCATGGAAGACAGCATTGTTTTAGGTGTTTGTAATTGTGATGTTATATCTGGCTCAGGAAATGAGTTGTCAGAGTCTGTCATCCTCATTAATGGTTCAAATTATTTCTCACATTTATAATTGTTTGAAGAGATGCTTTTCACTCTTTATTTGGGGAACTTAGGGATTTTTAAATTTAAAAGCTACAAAAGAATGAGAAGAGTATCCTGATCACATATCTCACAGACACCCAGAACTCCCTTGCCAATAATACTAAAAAACAGTTAGTATTATTGTCTTAAATCTCTTGAGATTTTATGTATGTAGAAGCAAATATATACATATTTACTGTACTCTTAAAACAAATTATAAAAATTTACATAGTAATTGCATTTTTTCATTGTATCCTGAGTATACTTACCACCACATAAGGAATTTTATAATTTAAAAAAATACTACATAATATCACAGTGAAATGATGTGTCTCAACTTTTTTAGTCAGTTAGCCATTGAGTTGTTTTTAATTTTTTGCTAATAAAAAATGCCTTAGGATTGTTCATATTTCAATTCTATATTGACAAATAAATAGTAAGTCTTAATAGAAATTTGTTACAATTAAATCTGTATAACATGTTCACAGAGGTCTTATTTGAACCTTCCTGTAAATATTATATTTTAATACTTTTTTGTTTATGTTTTTGAGACAAGATCTCACTGTGTAGCCCAGGCTGGCCTTGAACTCAGAGTAACCCAGGCTGGCCTGAAACTAGATGCAATCTTGCCTCAGCCTTGCTAGGATTATAGGTGTGTACCACCACAGTCAGTTTCTTCATTTTTGTGGTGCTGGCAATGGAACCCACTTGTGCATGCTAGGGAGTTAAGTACTGTACCACTGAGCTACATCCCCAGCTTCAGCGCGGCATTACATCGAGAAGAAGTTATGTCTTCTGTTTAAGTACAGGGTGGAAAATGAAAGTCAGAAGACTCCTATTCGAATATCATTCCACTTTATCTAAAACTTACTTACTGTTGTGGGTCTGTGTGTAAGGGGAAGTGGGAGAAAAAAGGACATAAGCTAGGTGAGGCAAGTTTTTGAGATGGAGGCATGTACCAGGAGGTTGGCAAGTTCAAAACCAGCCTGGACTGTGAAGAGAGACCCTGTCAAACAAACAGATTTGTGAGAGGATGCTTTTGGTCTCAGGCTGTCAAACAAGAATTTAGGCAATAGTGAAAACAGGATTTTCTTAGAATCCCCAAAGTTAGGAAGGGTATCATAGCATGGTAGTAACAGGGAGAAGGGTGTAATGTTAGTCAGTTTAGGCCCGAAGACAAGGTTGGGAAAGAACTTTCTTCCTCTAGAGACCAAATGTCATTCTTTGGGTGCTAGGCAAGTCATCTCCCAACTGGACACTAAGAGATGCAACTTGTGAGCCTGATTCATGCTTTCATTATATAGTTAATACTAATTGGTGTTGTGAGTGAAGGCCTGGTCCTCAGCCTTCTGCCTTAATTGCCCTAAGCTAAATGTTTATTTTATTCTGTATATTCCCTGTAATTCCTGCTAGCCCCCTCAACAACTTTGCAAAGTAGTTATTTTTAGTTTTATTGTGACCCTCAGGTTATGTTAGGCGATAATCCAAAGTCAGGTACCTTTTAAGTTGTAGAGCTGATATATATAAACAGCTGTGTGATTACAAGGTTCTTGTTTTTTCATGGTACCAGGTATTAGGTACCATACTGTATTCTAATTTCAGCTGTACATCACCAGAATCTTATCAGTCTTTATAAAAGTGTAATATGTAATGAGACAGCTTGCTTGCTGTGTATGATTTGGACTGAAAGAGCAGAGGGAAAGCTAAGGAAAATTGCCAGTGGAGATGCTAAAAGCTGGCCAGACTCACTCTCAATATTTATGTAATTTATATCCTTTTTTTTGGTACTGGATATCAAACTCATGACCTTACGCTTGAGAGGCAGGTGCCATAACCACTGAGCTAAACCCTTGGCCTAACATTCATATAATTTAAAGGAGAAAGGAGAATCATGAACTTACCTATGCATCTGTAGCTTCAGGAAAAAAATTTTAGCACCTCTTTCCCCAATTGGCTCCTTCCTTTAGTCCTATATCAAAATCATGGCTGTCACTGAGTATCATGTGGAAACATTTGGGGTGGGAGGTGCCTGATGTATGGTTATGAATTTTCCCATTCTGAAGTTTGAGGAGGTAAGAATCTTGACTTAACAAATTTTGGTTTATAAATTTTTGGGGGGGTAATCCCGTTGATGTTCTTGCAGGGCCATTGGAGGGGAGTGCTAAAGTGGGAGGTTGGCATTTGGGGAACTGATTTAGCATTACTTAATGGTTTTTCTGCTAGGATTTGTTCTCCTGTACCTTGCCTTACTGTGGTGAGTCTGTTATTTGATACACAAGTACCAAGGAGACTGACCTGTGTATCTCACCAGTCACATTTCCAAACAGTATAAATATGGGGGACAAAATCAGTTAAATATATTAGATAGTTCCGCTCTGAAGAAATTTATCACACTTTTCAGGTTATGCTATTATATTACAAAGGAAAACAATCACATATACCTTTATTTAGTGATCTTAAAAAGTGGCATTATGATGGAATGTGCTTTCTGGGTACATTCATTGTAATATTTATTGTGGGATAAAGTTTTTATTTTGTTTTGTTTTTGAGACAAGAGTTTTCCTATGTAGTTCAGGCTGGTCCTAAACTCAATTTATGTAGCCCAGGCTGGCCTCCAGTTTGAGGTGATCTTCCTGAGCGCTGGGAGTGTAGCTGCACACCACCACACCCAGCTTGGGTGACTTGAGTGTGTATTGTTTTACCTTCTTTTGCACCATTCTGTTTCTTCACTGCTTCATGAAATCATCACATTTAATCTAATTTAAGGTATTTATATTTAATGTAAAAAATAAATCTCCCAAGCTACTTGAGAAGCTGAAATCAACAAGTTTGAAGTCAGCCAGGGCAACTTAGGTAAATAAAAAAATTTACCTATTTGTCTTAAAATAAAAATAATAATTAAAAAAAAGATATAGATTATTGGTAGTAGAGTATCTCTCTATTTTTACCACAAAAAAAGCAAATCAAAATACCAACCTACAACACCAGCAAAACTCCTCAAGCAAGGAGGTGTGGCTGTGTGGTAGAGCACTTGCCCAGCATCTTCACGTCCTGGGTTTAGTCCCTAGCACCTCCCCAAAAAAGCAAAATTGGTGTCCTCCCTAGCTGTCCTATTTTATCCAGAAGTTTTTGAGTTTTGCTATGTTCTTGGTGCTAGAACAAGACATGTGCACTAGGAAGGGAATGGCATGGTCTCTGCCCTTCGAGTTTATAGTTTGCTCCAGTGTTAGCTTATTCCTGTCCTGCCCTGTCACTCAAATCTGATACTTACATTCTCTCTATGATTTCATAAAATTTTATTCATTAAAAAAATTTTTTTGCATGTAGTTCTCTTTGTTTTGCTCTGTCATCTTTTTTAGTTCTCTCCTCCATGAATTATGCTACTTTAAACCAGTTTAGCACTTGCTGATAAAATGTCTCACAGTGTGGACTAATTGTTTAATTTTATAATTATTATTTTTTGCATTACTGGGGGTTGAAACAGGGTCTTTGTGCTGAGCTATACCCCCAGCCCTTATTTAATTTTTTTTTGTACAGAAGATCAAACTTCGGGGCCAGGGAGTTAGCTCAGTGGTTCCGGTGCCTGTCTTGTAAGCTCAAGGACCTGGGTTCAATCCCCGGTAACCACATACCATACTGGGCGTGGAGACTCACGCCCAGCAGCAACCAGTACCACATACCTCAGTGCCGGTTGTGGTGGCTCACGCCTGTAATCCCAGGACTTGGGAGACAGAGGCAGGAGGATTGCTGTGATGTGAGTTGGAGGCTGAGCTCAGGGCCAGCCTGAACCACAAAGCGAGACCCTGTCTCAAAGAAACCTAAAAAAAAAAGAAGATCAAACTTGGAACTTCACTCTTGCCAGGCGGGCACTGTGCTGCTGAGCTACATTCCCAGTTCTTATTTAAATTTTGAGACCAGATCTTGCAAAATCACTTAATTTGCACATTTTAGGTTTAAACTCATGATCTTCCTGTCTCAGCCTCGTAGAGAATGGAAAGGACGGCTGTGTAAGAGCAAGCCTGGTGAAGTGTGTTATTTTACCAGCTAAGAGTCCTTAAGTTCCTATAAGGGCAAAGACTGCTTTTATTTTTTAACCTGACAAATGCTGAACCCAAGTGAGTAATTAAAAAAGTCTGGATGCAGCCTGATTGCTGGATGTCATAGTTCCAAGTTCTTGGGGTTTAGAAGTAGTAATGAGATTTCTTTTTTCTTTTGAAACAGGGTCTTACTATATAGTTCAGAATGGCCTTGAACTCATTCTGTGATCCTCCTGCCTCCACCATGTGTATTACTACTTTGGATTATCTGCCTAACATAACCTAAGGTTCACAATAAAACTAAATATAACTACTTTGCAAAGTTGTTGAGGGGACTAGCAGGAATTACAGGGAATATACAGAATAAAATAAACATTTAGCTTAGGGCAATTAAGGCTCAGAGATTATACCTGCTCTAAAGTTTTCTTCCCTTCTAGGGGGCAGGGGATAAGAGGCATCATCAGGTCCTGAGTTCAATTCCCAGCACTCCCTCCCCCAAATTCCTTCTATTGTTTCCTACCCATTTGCTATCTGCTTCTGTTAGTCTGTGCTAAAAATGAATGAAAGTGATCCTCTTGAATCACTGTCTGCTTTTGTGTTATTTTCTGTGAAAAGGTTGTATGTGCGGTGACCTTTGCATAGTTTCTCATCTGTTTCCCCTCGTGGCTCATGGGGATACATTTCATAATTAAGGAATAGAGCTAAGCTACTGTTGATCTTTAGTACTATGCTATAATGGGCTTTCACCCATCACTGTGACTTAGTTATGAAGTGTTAAAAAGTAACTCACTTAAAAAGAAGGCTGACAGTATAATAATTTAAAATTGAACTCCTTAGGAAGATTAATAGAAATGGCAAATGATGTTTTAATGGGCCAACATTACTTAAATGATAGTGGAGATGAAGACTTCCTAAGTAGTAAGTGAATATGGCACCTTAATTGTAAAGGAAGGAAGCTGTGTGACTGAAGTAAATGCTTTTCTGAATGTGCTAAAAGCTGAGGTAATGGTAGCCCTCAGTGTTGGCAGTTAGAAGGGATATTTCCTTTAAGGAGAGTAGGGGACACTGAAGCAACTAGTCTGCTACACCTGAAAGTTAAGGTGAGTGCATGAAATTGAAGGAGTAAAAGAAACTGTCCCCTGAAATAATCCTAGATCATGATTTGAACAAAAATTTGTGACAGTTGGAGAAATTCAAATATTGACTAGATACCTGATATTAAAATTTCCATTTTAGGTGGAATAATAGCATTGTGGTCATTTTGAAAAGCAAAAATACTTACCTTTTAGAAATACATTTTGAAGTGCAAATGGGTGGTAGAAGTTGATGACTGAGATCCTCTTAGGGGAAGGAGTGGTCAGGACTGGAGATGTGAATAGCCATGTGTTTTTTTTTATAATTGTCTAAGGTGGCTGATGGTTATGGTAGGCTTACTGTTTCTTTTACTTACGTGCAAATCCCCACCACAGAAACAGACCATTTGTTCATTCCCATTCTCTTTCACACCCAGAAAACCATTGATTTGCTATTACCATAGCTTAGTTTGCTGTTTCTAGAATTTCGCACAAATGGTATCGTACAGGGTGTGTTCTATTTTCATCAGCGCTCTGTGTTTAAGATCCATTTACTATTATGTCCTTTTTTTTTAAAGATGTTTTGCTCTGTTGATTACTGTGGTTGCTCAGACCTATATTTTAGACTCCATGGGCTCAAGCAAGCCTTCCTTCTCAGTTTCCTGAATATGTTGCGGGGATGGGGTGGTTATAGCCTACACTGGCTAGTTTGTTAGTTGTCATTGCTGAGTTATGTTACATTGTATAGATGGAGTAGTATTTGTTATCTATTCACCTATTGAATGTTTAAATTGTTTCTAGTTTGGGCCTTTAGAATGGGGTTACTATGAATTTTACCGATAGCTTTGCATAGAGGTATGTTTTCCTTTCTCTTAGTTTATGTAGTCCATTCTCTAGGGAAATACTTCGGAGTGGAATGGGTGGGTCGTATGGTTGGTAGGTTTATGTTTAACTTTTTAAGAAGCTGCCAAACTGTCTTCTAGAGTGGCAGTGAAACTTTATATTCTCTCTAGTAGTATATGAGATATGAAAGGTCCAGTCACATACAATTCTTATCAATACTAATATATCTTCTAAACCATTCTAGTTAGTCATAGTTTTAATTTATATAATTCCAACCATTCTAGCTAGTCATGGTTTTAATTTACATTTCTCTAAGGACTGATAATATCGATGTGCTTATTTGCTTTTTTAAAAGTCCATTTTACATTTTTTTCTTTTGTGCTGGGAATTGAACCCAGGGCGTTGAGCATGCTAAGCACGTACTGTGTCACACCCTCAGCCCTACTTCATTTTAAAAGGCTGGTTTGTGCCCGGTAATGCCACCACCCTGGGTGGAAGAGCAGGAGGATCACAAGTTCCATTCCACCTTGGACAGTTTAGTGAAACTGTCTGAAAATAAAAAGAGGGCTAGGAGGGTATAAAGACCCTGGGTTCAGTCTGGGAATAGAGTTAGAGGAAGGGATGGGACAGTTGAATTTCTTTCTTAATGAGTTTTGAAAATTAATTTTTTGGATACAAGTCCTTCATCATATGAATGCCTTACTTCTTTTGGCTTATCTTTTCATTCTTTTGAAAGTGTCTTCTGATGAGTAGGAGTTTATTTTGAACTCCAGTCAATACAGCCTGGGAGTTAGCTCAGTGGTTCCATGGTATTCTTTTTAGTTAGCTCAGTGGTATTCTTTTTTTAAAATTAATTTTATTGTGAAATAGGTACATTTTATGTACATAGCATGATCACACCCAACATTGACAATTTCTACCAGTATTTGACATGACTTGATTCTCATTTTTTCCCATTCTCCTACCCCCATACAACCTCCACCCCATGTATAATACATTTGTTCTTTTATGAATTGTGGCTGTTGTATCTAAGAAAGTATCTATCTGGGCAGGGGATTTAGCTCTCTGGCAGCATGCCTGGCTGGCAAGAGTTCAGGTCCTGAGTTCAATCCTTGGTACCACAGAAGAAGAAAAAAGAAACTTTCACTTGCTTTTTCATGTACTTATGGTAACTGCAATGTGTTTTTTAGTAATAGTTATATTCTGATAATCAACAGAAAAATAATTAAAGTGACATTATCCACATGTAACATGGTTTATAATTATATGTTCGAGGGAAGACTGGATTCCTTCGTGTAAGCTGTCAGGAATCTTAGATTGTTAAAAGTAAAAGAAAATAAATCTTTGCTAAGGGAATAAGCTTAATTAAAATCAATTTTTTGAAGATTGTAAAATTTGAAGTTATTGCAGAAAGATTCCACTTTTTGGTGAAAATGTTGTGTACTATATAGTGTGACAGACATATCAGTGCTGTATGTATAGTGATTTGTCTTTTATATAAAATATTTTGTCCTAGGGCACTTGTAAGTTTCCATTCTCTCAAATGAAATAGAGTACAAAGTTTAAAATTTGTTTTCATTAATTAAAAAAAATAGTGGATTGTCTGATTTTTCTGCAGTTAAAAAAGAAAAAATCAGTTTCCTTTATGAATAAGATGCTTTATTTAGTCTCATCATTCCTGGTCAAGGTCTTGCTATGTAGTTCCATCTGGTCTTGGACTCATGATATAGTTCAGTCTGGCCTAAAAGTCACAGTGATCCTCCTGCCTCAGCCTCCTGATTGATAGGAAAGCAGGCATGCACCACCATGCTTGGTAATCCAAAGTACTAAAGCAGTTTGAGATTCAAGAGATCGAGAAGGAGGTCAAACTACAACCTATTTTATTTTGGGTAAGAATCACTATAGTGACAATTACTTTGGACCAATTTCTGAATTTTTAAAATGAGTATTCTCAGTATCTATTATACAGAATAATGGGGTTTCATTGTGGCATTTTCAGAAATGAAAATATATATATTTTGTATATATATAATAAAATATATATATAAAATGTACTCTGCTCATATCCATTTCCTATTGTCCGTTGTTGGCCACCCCATTCCTGAATTTTATCTACTACAGTTTAAGTAAAATCCATTTCAGATGCATTACTTATTTTTAATTGTGGGGGTGGGGGACACAGGTGAGATTCAACCCAGAGCTCTCTTCACTGAGGTCCATCCCCATCCCCTCCCACTGCTCTTTTTTTGAGACAGGATCTTCTTAAGTTGCCCAAGCTGGCCTCGAACTTGCGATCCTCTTGCCTTGTTCTCGCAAATAGCTGTGATTATTGGTCTGTGCCACTCCGGCTGGCTTGTAAGTAATGTTTTTGAATGCTTCAGGAGAAATCACTAGGTAACTCCCATACTTTGGTGTGGAAAAGAACAAATTGAACTGTTGTTTTAAAATACCTGTAAAAAGAAGGGAAAATACCTGTAAAAAAAAGAATTCAAGGTCTGTTTTGCAGTAGTGAGTAATTATAAAGGTGGATAATATGCTAAATTGTAATTCTAGTTTGTGACAGTGCTGATCAGTAAAAAAAGAATTATTTTGGTGGTTAAATATTGAACTGTCACCAAAGGCAAATGTCCCATAGAGGGTAAGAAGAATGCTGAACCTTTCTTCCTTACTCAAGCTCAAAGAATCAGCAATCAACGAATGAAGAGAAAGGACTTAAAAATGGGAGAAAATACACAGGTTTTTTTTTTTTTTGAGACAGGGTCTCACTTTGTGGTTCAGGCTGACCCTGAGCTCAGGCTCAAACTTACATCACAGCAAT
>PVIR01009082.1:0-54457 GCA_004026965.1 Petromus typicus | reverse complement strand
CTTTCATGGGACAGAGCCACGAGGTGAGGTGGGTTTAAGGTGGGACAAAACTATAGTCAACTAGTAAGATCTTAAGTATAGTCTAATGGGAAATCACAAGGTGGGCAAAACTACCATTAACCAATAGATGACAAATGTAGTGGGTAATATTGATTAAATGGGGATGCAGTGGGAAAGAAAGTCATATAGCAAGAGAACAAAGATTTTCCAAGAGTCTTTCCTGGAAGAAGTGTGTTAAGGCCTTGGGCCCCCACCAAATGACTGATACCTGTTTAGAATATCAATCATTGCTATTGTCCCAGTGGTTGTGGTGCTTTCTCTCCTTTTAAAATGCTGGCCTTCAGTAACTAGTCTCAATTGTCCTCCGTGTTGACCCAGAGCACTGCTCTGGCTGGCGGCAGACCTTGGTGTCATCCACAGGGTGCTGGTTTAGGTGCATGAAGAAGGCAAGAGTTGAGGGGTCAGGAAGGCTTCCATCCAGATTTTGGAAGGCCAGGGAGACTGGGCAGTGTGCCCCAGAGAGGGCAGTGGCTGAAGCTGTGAGTGTGAAGCTGGGCTCAGTAGAGACCAGGAAGTGTGGAGAAGCCAGAAAGTGGATCATCTGAGGAAATCTGTGAGGAAGGAGCAGCCCCAGAGAGAAGCCATGGGAGCTACAACCACAGCTATGCCATGGGGGTGAAGCCACCCAAGCCCTGTGGAGTTCACGTCCTGCACAGATGGACTCAAATGCTGGATGCGGAACTGCAGGACTTAATGCTTGCCCTGCTGGGTCTTGGACTTGCTTTGTGTGCTATCCTCTGTACTTTTTGGAATGATAATGTTTATCTTGTGCCACTGAATGTTGGAAGTGTTTAACTTTCTTTTCATATGTACAGCGGCTTACAGCTAAGCATTTGCCTTAAATCTCAGAGGGGATTTGGGACTTGGACTTTTCAGCAATGCTGAGATTGCTAAGTCTTGGGCCAGGGATTCAGCTCAAGTGATACTGTGCCTACCTTGCAAGCACAAGGGTTCAAGTTTGATCCCTGTTACTTGAGCAACTCTTGGAAATGGACTAAATACTTTTACCATAAAGGAATATGTAAGAATCTTGTGTTGTAACCTACACGGCCCTCCTGTATACTTTTGTTGATGTGTGTGTGTGTGTGTGTGTGTGTGTGTGTGTGTGTGTGTGTAAGAGAGAGAGAGAAAGAGGGAGATATCAGGGATCAAACTCAGGATCTTGCACTTGCAAGGCAGGCACTGTGGTGCTGAGATACATCCCCAGCCTGTGCATGAGTCTTTGGAAGGCCAGAGGTGAAATGTTATGGCTGAGTCTAGATGTCTCCCCATGTGGTCCAAGAGAGAGCTTTTTCAGAAGTGTGATTGATTCACGGTGTAATGCTGGGATCAAGTGGTGTGTGATCACTGAATCAGTCCCCTAACTGGTTTGGTGCTGCTCTAACCCCAGTAGCCTGGATACAATATAAGGCAGGAAGAAGCTTGTATTCTCCCTTTCTTTTTTTGCTGCCTTATGTCTGCCATGGACTGTTTCTCCTCTGTGATGCCCATCTGCCACACCACCCTTGGAGCCCACCAACTATGACCAGAAATCTGCAAACTGTGAGCTAAGTAAAACTTTCCTCCTTTAACTTTGAGTGTCAGGTATTTTGTCTCAGCAACAAGAGAAAAGTAACTAATATAATGATGATGATCATGGTGATGGTGATGGAAATGGCAGAGGTGATGATGGTGACGATGATCATGATAATGATGATGGTGGCGATGAGGATGGTGCTGATGATGATGGTGGTGAGGGTGATGATGATGATATGGGTGGTGACAACGATGATAATGAAGGTGGTGGTAGTGGCATGGTGAGGTTGAAGCAATGGTGAGATGGAGGTGATAGGATGCTGACAATGTCCATGATGACTATGACAGTGAGGAGATGGCAGCTTATGCCCCTGGGCTCAAAGACCCTGGGATAACAACGCCCTCTGACAATTACTAGTGGCTCTCTACATGCTCTACTGCTCTTGACCATTGCTTATATACTAATAGGTTTTATTTTTAACCTACAGAATTAGCTGAAGTTTCTACTGCTATTTTGTTCTCTTTTATTTATTTATTTATTTATTGGTTTTCAATGTTTCTTTTTGTGTTTGTTTTGCTTTGGTTTGACTTGGTTTGTTTGTTTTTTGAGACAAGGTCTCCCTGTGTAGCCCAGGCAGGCCTCAAACTCATGGTAATTCTGCTGCCTCAGCCTCCTGAGTACCGGAATCACAGGTATGTGCCATCTGGCCCAGCAAATGGAACTTTCCAAACACCTATGGGGCACAGTGCCGCAGCTGCCTGGGATGCAGGCTGTGCTGATCCAGCCACCTCAGCAGGCACAGGTTTGGGACAGGTGCTAGAGGCTGGGGACGTCACTTCTGTGCAGTCTTGTTCTGGCCGAGCCTGGGCCCCAGCACTGGCCTCTGCCTGTGCTGCAAGGGTCAGGGGTAGCGATGTGACAGCAGTTCTGCTGACCTCAGTCGCTGCAGGGGATGGCTCCTGCCCTCAACCCCACCTGGCGGGGAGACACTAGGGGCTTCTGTGGCTGCATATTTACTGCTCACAGCTGGGAATCTGTGGAACTGGTCATTAAGTGGTTGGAGCATATGTTGGCCGTCTGTCTGTCCATTGGTCCATCGATCTATCCATTAGTTCATCCATCTGTCTGTCAGTCTCTGTGTCTGGCAATCTATTGATACATCTGTTTATCTGTCCATCTGTCAGTCTGTCTATCTGTCCATATATCAGTCCATCTGTCCATTTATGCATCTGTTTGTCCATCTGTCCACCCATCCATCATCTGTCTGTATGTTTGTCTGTCTATCTGCAACCGTACCCAGCAGGGTTGCTCAGGTTTGCGAGTCTAGAGAACTACCTTCCCTAAAACACAAACGAGTTCTGTCACCAACAATGTAGTTTCGGCCACGCGGCCTGAGATGCAGGTGACTGGTGCGGTCTGCAGCTCAGGGACACAGCCCAGCCCTGGACAGCCCGAGAGCCCCGGCCCCAGGGGCCATCTGTGGGGAAGTGAAGTGCCCTGCAGAGAAAGGCAGAGCCAGGCTTCAGCCTTGAGAGGCAGAGCGTACGGAAAATGAGCACCTCAGAAGGCGCCTTTGGGTCTGCGCCCAGCAGGGGCCACCGTGGCCAGGCCTGCCCACCCCAGGGAGAGTAGAGGAGTCTCTGGGGTCCTCCACAGTGCCCTGGGGGCCTGCCGCAGGCTTCACACAGCAGGTGGCAGAAGAGGACATGCACCATCTCCAGGCTTCTCTCCACCCCGGGAAGGCGGCCTGTGAGTGCCTGGCTCTCTGCTGAATCCTTCCCCTTCCCCTTGCTTGTCCTCCCCCTCCGCCCGGACAAGTGGATCATCTGAGGAAATCTGTGAGGAAGGAAGGCAGGGAATGAGCTGGAGACAGGAGCCTCAGTGCCACCTGGGGCTACGTAGTGAGTTCAGGACTCGCATGGAATACACCGTGCCCCCAAAAGAGTTATTCTGCCCAAAAGTGGTTCCATACAAACAATTATCTTCTGTTTCAGAGATTTCATTTCTGGGAATGATTTCTAAAGAAATAATAAAAGATAAAGGGAAAGCCCTCTATACAGGCTTATTAATTACTGAGCTATGTAGAGTAGGAAAGAAAACCCCTAAAGTCCACTAATATATCTCACAATTGGAAAATGATTAGGTAAATTACAATACACCAACTCAGTCTAATGCATTGAAGTCGTAGAAAGGTTTGGAAGCAATTATAATCAGTCAGGAAAAACTGTCTCTTAACTAGTCAACAATTAGGATTTAAATTTTACATTCTCAGTGACAAGCATAGAAAGGATGCTGGAAAGGCAATAATGAAATGTTAACTGTGGTTTTCTTCTCTGTGTGTCAAACAGCAAGTGGGTTTCAGTTCTGCTTTCTCTGTTTCCCAAGTTGTGTCCACACATTTCTATACATATGGGCCCTTTATTAAACATCCTGTCCCTCGGCCTATGCTCAGCCCTCAGCAAAGATCATTTTACTCCAACCTCAGCAGCCCAGGTGGTGCTGTCCCCTCTCTGAAGCCAGAAGTCACTTGCCTAGAGTTATAGGCATCAACACCACACCTGATGAAACATGAACTTTTTTTAAAAAATTTTTTGAGGGTCTTGCTTTGAGGTTCAAGCTGGTCCTGAGCTCAGCCTCGAACTCAGCAATCCTCCTGCCTCTGCCTCCTGAGTACTGGGATTACAGGCATGAGCCACCACACCTGGCATTGTGTATGTGGTTACTGGGGATCAAACCAGGGGCCTTACGTTTGCAAAGCAAATGCCGGAAACACTGAGCTACATCCCTGGCCCTGAAACACGAACTTTTAAGAAGCACTGTCAAAGTCAGCTTAGACCTTGTCACACCTGCAGTTTTAGTGATGAAGCTCAAGCATCATCTGAGCCCTCTGCTGCCATTTCTGTAGTTCTCAAAGCTGCTCTACCAGGAGGATATTCCATCTCACTGTTAGCTCAGAAAGTGGCAGGTAGCATGCCCACACTTAGGAGGCTGCGGCAGGAGGATTGCCATGAGGTCAAGGCCAGCCTGGGCCACCTGAATTACATAGTGAGATCCTGTAGTGAGACCAAAGCTAAAATTAAAATGAATGATGCTTGGGCTGGGGATTTAGCTCAGTGGTTCCGGCACTTGTCTTGCAAGCGCAAGGGCCCGGGTTTGATTACCCAGTAACCACATACAATACATGGTGTGGAGATTCACACCCAGCAGCAATCAGTACCACATACCATAGCCCCGGGCATGGTGGCTCATGCTTATAATCCCAGCACTCGGAAGGCAAAGGCTGGAGGATTACTATGATGTGAGTTTGAGGCTGAGCTCAGGGCCAGCCTGAACTACAAAGGGAAACCCTGTATCAGAAACAAACAAACAAACAAACAACAACAACAACAAAAAAGAATGAATGAATGAATGAACCTTTAAGGATGCACTTATCTTCAAAGGGCAAGAAAGCCCTGAGGAGTCACACCTCCCGAAGGAAGCTGGGGTGGACCAGCGCTGCTAGATGCTTCCTGCTTTGCTCCTGATTTCTTTTTGCCTTTCCTTCCAGTCATATTTTCAGTATCAGCCACAGTCTCTGCAATGAAAGATAAAATGAGCTGGAAACCTCCAAATTCATGTCCAAAAGCAATATTATCCCAAGATGTCCACGAATTCAAGATTTTCATGAATTGCCTGTCAACTTGTTTTTGTTTTGCTTTGAGACAAGCTCCCACTGTGTAGTTCAGATGGCTTTGAAAACATTATGTGGCCTAGGCTGGCCTCAAACTCTTGGTGATCCTCCTGCCTCAACCTCCTGGGTGCTGAGTGGTATCGCAGGCGAGACCACCAAGTCTGGGCTCAACTTGTTTCCTTAATGTACTTTCTTATGGCCATTTCTTCCTCTCACCACAGACTCCATGGATCTAGTGAACCCTGGAGAAGGCCCAGCCTCTCCATCTCTCCCCCAGGGAAACTATGGCTGCCCTCAGTGTCTCAAAAACCCATGCTTGGAAGGCAGCCTGCGAGTGTGGACTGCATCAGGAGCACTAGAGGGCTCAAGACTGGGTCCACCGAAATTCCAGCAACTTCAGCCTGAACTTGGACATCCTGAAAATGGAAGCGACCCTAGCCTGGCATGGTGGTGTATACTTGGCATTTCAGAACCTTGGGAGGCTGAGGCAGGAGATCACAAGTTCAAACCCAGCCTAGAAAATTTATTTTGAGCTTGGCTTTGAAATATAAAAATAAACAAAAATGTAAAAATAAGCGAAGGAGGTAGCTTGGTGTGATGACCCTGAGTTTAATCCCCAGCGTTGCAACAAAACAAAACAAAAAACAACAGACTGTGTGTGACCCAGCTCAGCAAATGTGCTGTTCACCGGCCACTCTGTTCTCTCCACCATCTCACAGTTCTGCGCTTTGAGCCCAAGCATGGGCACCCAGGGTCTGGGTCTCTCAGGTATGTAGCAGCACCAGGCGCAGGAGGAAGTCGGAGATCAGAAAGGTTCAGGGCCCACAGCTCTGCCTAGCCCCACCCCCAAGCAAGGCTCCAGCTTGAGATTGTGCCACAAGCACCAGGATCGACATAAGGGCCTGGGGAACACCAGGCCACTGGGCCACTCTGGAAACCGACAAACCAAGTAAACACACCAGCAGTGGCCCTTCAAACAGCCCTAGGCTCCCCCAAAACTCCTGACCCTGGCACTGAAGGGCTAAACAGGCCCCGGGGCTGGGCCTCAAGGCATGGGACAGCCCATGATCAGGCCCAAGGGGGCTTCAGGCCTGACACCATTGAGCCTCAGGTCCTGCCAGGTCGCTGAGATCCCTGGCCATTGGGTGACAAAAACAGGGTTCTGGGGACAGAGTGGCCGGAAGTCGGGTTTTCAAACCCACCTTTCAGTTCCTCTTTTCCTCTTACAAAACCAAACCTCAAACCAAAGCCCTCCCTGCAGTCTCTTCCCAGAGAGGTGGGCAGAGCCTGTGAGACCATCCCAGCCATGTCTGCCCGCCTGCTTCTGCGCCCTGCACAGATGGGGCTTTATTTAGCCCAAGCTCCAGCTCTAAGCATGGAGACCTGGTCATCAAGACGATTGGCAGCTTAGTCACAGGGCTGCTAATATTCACAGGGCTCATCCCTGGGCTGGTGTGGGACTGGCCAAGTGGGAGAACTGAGTCCTCAAAATAAACCTGTAGGTAAATGATATGTCAGATTTCTAAAAAAAAAAAAAGACAGAAAAATTGAAACTCAGAATTTTCCCAAGATCAGAAACCTGAGAAGTAAAAGAAGAGTTTGAACCCAGATTTATTTGAATCTAAATTCATTGTTTCTCTTAAATGCATTTAATGTTGTTGTTATTATTTTTTGAGACAGGGCTCACTATGTAGTCAGCCTGGCCTTTAACTTGGGGCCATCCTCCTACCTCAACCTCTGGAGTGCTGGAATTACCATTTATTTGTGTTATAGGTCCTTATAAAGTTAATTACCATATAGATTAACAACCAGACTGACAGGCAAAAAAAAACTATATAAAAGAGAGGACAATAATGCTAAATCAAGAGGCAACTGTAAAATTTTATGGAAATATAAAGTGGTATATACATGTCAGTGGGATGTGCATGGTGGGGCACACATGTAATCTCATCATTCAGGAGCCAGAAGTGGGAGGATCTTCTCAGATCTGAGGGCAGTGTGTGCTACATAGTTATGCCAAGGCCAGCCTGAAATACATAGTGAGACCTTGTCTCAAAAAAAAAAAACAAAATAAATAAACCAAAATAAGTATTGATGGCCCTCAAAAAACTTTACCAAAGAAGATCTGCAGATGGGGACAAAGCATGTGAAAAATGTGTATCATCTGTCTCTAAAGAAAATATTTTTCATCAGAGCTAAAATGTTGAGGTTTCAACATTCCAGGTATTGTACAGGAGCTGAAGAGACTGGCCTGTCCTCAGACAGCTTTGGGACACACAACCTCAGCTGCTCTGGCAAGTGGTCTGGAGATTTTTCAGGGAACTAACTCACTGTGCTCTTAAGTCCTTACACAAAAGAAACAAAAAGCAAAGACTGTGCAGAAAGGCTTGTGGGTGTCGGGAAACCTCCCCTGCCCCCCACAGATCCTCTGGGACAGAATGAGCTGGAGGGCAGGGTTGTGAGTGTGTGGACACAGAGGGGCTGTGGAGTGTACTACGCACCAGCCAGAGCGGCTCCTTGTTTTCATCCTGCTTCCACGGTGCCAGGAGTAGGCTGCAGGCTGCCCACCGTGAGGGCTCTCACAGACTAGGGAGCCCAGCAGCCACAGTGAGCAAATCATGTCCAGAACAGTCTCTTTGGCCCACAGAACACTCAAAAATGCAAACAATCCGCTTTGGGACCAGAATGGAGGACAGTGGGACAAGATGCTTCTGTCCATTGTGGTAGTGACAGCTTTTCAGGCCTGGAAGTGGGAGAATATATGTCCCGGGTAACAATTCCACCTCAGTAAAACTGTCCAGCACACAGGAGGCACACACAGGAGCCCAAGCCTTGAGCTGAAACCCGGACCCCACGGTGATGAGAGAGAGGCCAGGTCCCCAGGGCAGAGCAGAGAACAGGATCTGGCCGCTAGAGTCTGGTCTGGAAGCCTCACCAGCCACCAGCCAGGGTCAGAGTGTGGTGCTAGGCTGGCACTGCCAGAGGATGTTCTGCAGCTTCCAGGACCACCAGAAACTGAGCATAGCCCCCAGGCCAGGGACATACAGGAAGTGCCCAAGCCAGTAGCATCACAGAGCACACAGGGCTGCACACGCTGTCGGCCTGCTTCCCCATCCGACCTGCACATACTTGTGTGAGGCCCTGTGACTGCACGGGTCTTGGGCTTGTGGCTCTGGGGTCCCTTCTGGCTCCTGCTAGAGAAGTTACTTCACCGGCTCTTTCCTGGGTCCTGGCCCAGGGTGCCACCCACCGGCAGCCCCAGGTACTGCCGAGCCTTCGCGTTCTCTGGGGTCCCCATCGCGGTCTCTTTCTGAACACATATCCCATCTACTCTCCAGATGAAAATTCACACTGAAACACACAGAGGCTTTTCAGCTCCGCCCACGCCCACTCCAGCGGGTCTGGGGAGCTCCCTTCTCTAAACATGGCCAGCTGCTAGAGGACGCACCTTTGAAAGCTGCTACCAGTGGCTTTCTCTGGACTGGCTCTCTACCCGCTTTGTATTTGCCCGATAAACTCCTATTCCGTCTTCAAAACCCACTGTAGAGGTGAGCACTGTCTCGCGGTCCTTGTTTTCTCCCAGCATCTCCCGCAGTGCCCACAACCTGAGGAGGGGGCGGCTCAAAGGAATAAAATGAACAAACCCCAACTGTTGCCTGGAGGGAAGGATGCCCGACATCTCCCAATCCCAGAGTTGGCAGCCCTGTATCAGGACCGACGCGAGTTCAGAAGCCGGGTGGGCCAAGGCCTCACTCACCGTCACCGACCACTCTGACCTCTGACTCCCAGCCCCCCACCCCCCACCTGCCTGCCCCCTGCTTTACCTGCACCCCTGCAGTTACAGCCCAGCAACCTTCGGGATTATGGGGCTGCATCCACCCACAACGCCTCATTTGGGATCTAAAGAAGATGTTTCACTGTCATTCATTCACTCACTCACTTACTCAACAAACATGTTTAGTTTGGTTTGGTTTTCAGTTTTTCTGAAACAGAATCTTACTGTGTAGTTCAGGCTGGTCTTGAACTCAAAAAGCTCCTCCTGACACAGCCTCAGGGAGATGCTGGACATCTAACCACACAAGAGGTGAGTGGGGTGCAGACTGCTCTGTCTGCACCACGTGGGGGGGCTTTGAAAACAGTGTGTGCTTTCAGCGTGTGGAAGTCACCTCTTGCAGCCCACATGCAACATCACCTGGCTAGCAGGAAAGTAGCAAAGTGACCCCATGTGTGTGTCTGTGTCTGTGCGTGCGTGTGTGGCATTGAAATCTGCAGGCTTATCCACTGAAGCAACACACCTTAAGCATCTGCTGTCTGCTGTGGTCCCAGCACGGCCAGAAGGGCAGATGGGGCTGGTCAGAAGCACAGGGCAGACTTGGCTCTGACCTTCCAAACACCAAAACCTGCAGGAGGAGCTGGGAAGTGGGGGGTGGGGGGGAGATCACAGTGGCCAGCCAGGCACCTCCAGGGTCACCTTCAACCTGAGATCTTTCGCTTTCAACAAATACCTGTTCAGGTCACCTAGGATGAAGAAACAAAGGTTCTGGGAGCACAGGGCCGGTCACTCCCAAGGGTGGGCTGAGGCAGAGCGGTGAGCAGAGAAGGGAGGCTGATGTGTGGGACAGAGGACACGGCCAGGAAGGAGCCTGTGAGGAATGCAGAGCCCGAGTTCAGAGGACAGTGTGGCAGGAAACACACCACAGACCCTGGACACCGTCCCTGCAGAAGTGGGTCTCATCTCCTTCTTCTGAACAGTGCTGACCTGGTCGCCCATGACATAGGGTAGGTGGGAAAGGCGAGCCCGGTACCTGGCATTCTCTCTCCTCAGGATGCAGGTGAGGGGATCACAGTCGGCTTGGCTTCTCCAAAGCCACCAGTCAGGTCAAATTGTGGGGAGACATCATAGCCAGATACTCCCAGGCTCCCTCATGAACCAATAGACACGATTCTTTTTTTTTTTTCTGACAGGGTTTCACTCAGGCTGGCCTTGAACTCAAACTCACTACATAGCTCAAGCTGGCCTCGAATTTGCAATGATCCTCATGCATCAGCCTCCAAGGGCTAGGATTACAGACAAGCACCACCACACCTGCCAATTAAAAGACATGGAAAGGCTGCCGTCTGGCCTTGGGGTTGGCAGATGCCACCCAGCCTCTGGATGCAATTCAAGTTGGAAGTTGGGCCCACCCTCTGGGCACAGGGCGGGCAGATGCATAGGGGAGGGCACCGCCCCGGTCTCACAGATGAGGGCCTGTCACCCCACTTCTCCCCAAGAGTGACTTTGCCTGGAAATGTATGACTAAATGTGAGTGCTTGCATCCCGGGGGGGACACAGTGCCCACAAGGGAGAGGTTGATGCTGTCCTGTGCCTCCTGCTGAGGGGAGAGGCCCAGATTCAATGGCCCGGCTCAGTCCTCGGACAGCTAAACGGGGTCTCGTGCCATGAACACAAGCTTATGCCTGAGTGATCATTTCTCTGGGCCACACTCTCACAGGGCTCCTGTGTTCCACACTACACACCTCAACGCCTGCCGAATCTGAATTTGGATCCTGTCATGCCTGGAGGTTTCACCGGTGACAACCACACCCCATATCCTCACCTTTTCTTTGCAGAGAGCACAGGGCCCACAGGGCTGGGGACTCAAAGCCCTGTGTGAAATAGGTCAGCCGTGCTCAGACCCCAGCCCCTGGGGGCCACGATGCCGCATACCTGTACAAGTGCACACATGGCTTCTGCTCATCTGAGCCGGAGCAGACGGCCCAGCCACTTAGCAGAGGAGAGGAAGCAACTTCTAGCTTTCCTGGTGTCAAAGTGTGGGGTCTGCCACTATTTACAAAAACTGCAAAACCACCACAAACTGGTTTATACCAGTTTATACATTCCTCTGACTAAGAAATGTCGAGTTTTTCTCAAGTTGGGCATGTGAACACCAACTTTATTTTTAAACAAGTTTGACCCCAGTACAAGTTGGCCAGCCTGCGCCTGACTTGGGCTGTGGTCCCTGGGGAATGTCTTCCCATGTCTCTTCCTAGACTCTGCGTTCTTGGGATGGCCCTCACCCCATCTCCATGTCAAGCTCCCCTTCCTTCATGGGCTGGTTTCTATTTGTCCAGATATAATTTTCAAAAAGTTAAAAATGTGACCCATATAAAATGGAATAAGCACACATAAAACAATTGTTTTTCATCATTTCATCAGTTATAAAGGAAACCAGAGAAATGGCAAAACCAGTATAAGCAGCACTGAGGAGCAGGGGTTTGTGTATCTCACCAGGAAGTGTAGTTTTTCAAATCTGAGGAGATTACTGGCTACAGAACAGATGAATTTTTCACAGGAAGATACACAGCAGTCCTTGAATTTTCCTTTTCCATGGAATGCAGATAACTCGTGTGGGCATCAAACAAGAATCACACCACAGTCAGATCTCCACAGACCAACACTTGCTTTCACACGTGAACCAAGAGGAGACAGCGAGTCCTACACAGGGTCAAGACGAGAGGCCAGTTGATGCCGCCACACCAGCCCAGCCCTAACGCACATCCCACCAGATCGTCACCTGTTCCCGAGTTCTCATCAAGCTTTGGATATCTGCTCTGAACATCATGTTGGCTTCCTTCGTATGAGTCAATAAAAATAACAATTAGCACAAACTGAATATGAACTGTGCCCTTCCCACATGTGGTTAGGCTCCTACATCAGTTCATGTACAGTATTTCTAGAAGGAAGGTTTAGTATTTGCCCAGTTGACAGACTGAAACTGAAGTTTAGCTGAATTATTCTTCCCCAAATCACATGACTAGTAAGTGACAAAGTAGTGAGGGGTCCACAGCAGAAGGGAGGTGGAGGGAAGAGGTCGCAGGCAGCTTTGAAACCTGGGTCCTCTCCTGCCCCTCTCCGCTGTCTCGGTGTTGCCATCTGCTTCCTGACTCCATGAGGTGAGCAGTTTTCCTCTTCCCTCCCCTCTGCCATGATGCTCCCATGTCAAAGAGAGACAATATCAACCCTTTCTCCTTTAGGTGGTGTATGTCAGGTGATTTATCCCAGCATCTGAAAGATGGCTGATGCCCTGGTGTGTGTCCCTGGTGGAAGAAGGAGGGAGTGGGCCCAGCCGCCTCCCTCCTTCCTGCCCCCTGAGACAGTGTCTCCTGCAGCTATGGTCTCCTCTGAGGTTTTGCCCACTGCTCCTCAGCTGGTCCTTATTCTGTGGCCTCATCTTGCCGTGGAGAACCCGACTCCACACTCCACCTTTGTCCCTTCCTTCTTCGGGCTCGGGGTGGGGCTTTGTCCCACTGACTGTCACCTCAGCATGATCACCGCCTGGTAACTGCATACAGGGCTCTTCCAACATGGCCAGCTTCTCTGAACACCCTTGTCCTCCCTTAGACACTCAGGACGTCCTGCTGCTTTTGAGAGTGGACTCGGGCTTACTGACCTACGTGGCAAGACCGTGATGTTCACACCAATCCTGAAGTACCAGACGCTGTGGGCCGCTCTAGTACTGCGATCAGCTTCAGTCTGCATGCGTTCCTTGGAAGGTCAGCTACTCAGGACCTAACAATGTAGCTGTTAGAGCAATAAGTACAAGCATTTCATAAGCAGAAGCTATGCGTTGTTTGTTCATACTGTGAGCTTAGCACTCTGCTTAACTGCTGACATGCGTGATGTCTATTAACTCTCCTGCAAACTGTGGACTGTTTGTTCTGCTCAAGGTTCTTAGTGGCAGATCACAGACACCTCTTCTGAATAGACAGGAAGGTTCTCAGGCACTCAAGGAATTTGCTAACGAGGAAACCTAACCTGCATTAGGCTGAAGAACCAGACTGGGAAAGAACTTAGGGAGCCGGGCAGAGCTGAGACCACATCACAAAGCGGACAGCTGAGGGTGCAGCGGCTGCTGCCGTCAGTACTGGCCCCACCACTGCAGGCCTTGTGACTCGTCCCTACCTACCCGTGGGGCTCAGCATGGCACAGAACCTGCCTGAGTCCTCTGCCCAGGCCCAGATGTCAGGTCTAATGAGAAGGACTTGTCAGCTATGATAACAGAGTGCTATCGTAACTTTGTTTTCCCACAGTGGTAGTCCCAGGATTATTTCTCGGGATGCTCAGACACTGCGCCAGCTTGGATATGGCTGAAGTGTAGCCTAGGGTTTTGTGTCTGGAAATTTAATCCCCATTCTGAGTAGCAGGAGGGTAGAGCCTTGATCTGAGTTTGGCAGTGGGTGGCAGTTTGGTGGCAGTTTGGCAGTTTGGTGGTGGGGGCTTCAGGAGGTGACCAGGATTCAAACCTTTGGGGTGGTGTCCCCAAGAGTAGATCCTGAGGGTTTATAAGAAGAGGGAGAAAAACCATCAGAAGTCATGCTTCCTGTCTCTTGACCCATGACAGCAATATGAAGCCCACTAAGGATGTGTTCTCTTGACTTCGCACCAACAGAACCTTGGGCCAAATTCAGCTTCGTTTATAACTTTTCAAGTCTGTGGTGCTGTGCTACGGAACAGAAAGTGGAAAAGCAACAAAGGGTCCTCACACCATCAGGCACTCCAGGTTCCCTGAAGATGCAGATGAATACACAGGGTTACAAACTCTCAGTTGTATCTGAACTCAAGCCCATCCTCTTCCTACCATATTGTAATTCCTTCTAAGTGGTCCACTCTTTTAAAAATTTAATTATGTAAACTTATACACTAAGGAGTCATTTGAAAATTACATGTATGATCATAGTAGCTTTCCTTTAAATAAAGAATTAAGCTTGGGCCAGAGATTTAGCTCAGTGATCCCAGCGTCTGACTTGTAAGTTGACAGTCCCAAATTGGATTCCTGGTAACCACATACCACAGTGCCAGGTTGGTGACTGATGCCCATCAGCAATCAGCACCACATATCACAATGTTGGGCAAGGTGGCTCACACCTTTGATCCCAGCACTGAGAGGCAGAGGCAGGAGGATTGCTGTGAGTTCAAGAGTTGCCTGGACTACACAGTGAGCTCATGGCCAGCCTGAACTTAAAAAGCAAGACCTTGTCTCAAAAAGAAAAACAAAAACAAAAAAGAATTCAGCTTGAACATTAAAATGTGCTTGTAGACTTAGCTTGCTCTGTCTCTCAGAGTTGTTCAGATGTACCCAAAATCAAAACAGGATCATGGCCCAAGAATCTCCCTCCAAGACTTGGCTCGAAATGTCTCATGGTTCTGTTTTCAAGATTTTCTAGGAATAGAATCAACCTCCAGGCAGGTGCTGTGTCACTGAGTTATATTCCTGGCCTTTTTCTTGTTTTGTTTTGTGGGGTTTTTTTTGGTACTGAGGATTGAACTCAGGACCTCACGTTTGCCATTGACTTCCTTTCCCCTGACGTGTGTGTGTGTGTGTGTGTGTGTGTGTGTGTGTGTGTGTGTGTACGCTTATATACAAGGGACGCTTGAGCTATTTAGGGAGTTGGCCACATTCCACCCTCCTTGCTTCCTGACAGGTACAGCCATGCCAGTATCCGGGCGGGCACACACTTGAGAAATGGCACGTGATCATGAACAATTGAGGTCCTTAGTGTGTTTGCTGCTGGTTTGCTTGTCAACATCATCTTATGGAAATTGGATAATTATACCAAAAGACAATACTTTACATGTGACCCTATGTGTGAGTGGTGGGGGGGGAGCCATGGAATGAGTTCTTCTGGTTTCTATTCTTGACCTGACAACTCTGTGAGTCACCTCCAAGTCCCTTTGTGTCCAGTGAGTCACAAGCCTCAATGCTCTCGGGCAACACCATCTGCCGCAGTGCTGAGGACCTCAGGCAAAGCCACATGCAAGTGGCACGCACGTCTGAGCTCTCCGTCTTCCACGCACGTCTTGAGCTCTCCATCTTCCACCTTCAGCAGGGGGAGGAGCTCTGAGGGGCCCGCTGTTCTGGAAAGGTCTCATCCAGTTTATCACCAAGAAAAGGAGGCCTGTGAGCTCAGGGGTCCAAATGAAAATTGGTTTAAAATGAAAACAAACTCCACCTACCTTGCTAAGAATAATCTTAAAGAGAACAACCCAAAAAGCCAAGAACAATATTCTCCCACCTGAGTAAATAGTTTTGATGTAGCGAAGAGAGGAGTCTTCTGCAAACACTTCCATCTGCACGCTTTATATGAAGAGTTCCATTTGCTCTCCTGGTTTCCTTACATATAACAAAGGCGAAGGGAGCGTTACTGCTGCACAACGCTCATAGCCTTTCCCTCAGGGAGGCAGTGTGACCCAAATACACAGTGGATATCCAGATTCTAAAACGACTACAGTAAAAGGCACATTTCCATCAATCCCCCTGCAATCCTCCCCCAGCTTCTAAAACTCGTTTTCCTGTGTTCGTGCTGCTTTCGAAGCACCTTGGAAGTCCTCTTTCATGAGTGTCTTTTCGTAGCTGTTCAAACATCTCGAGTTGATTCAAAATGTTTACTTTTCACAAAAGTCATTTAGACTTTGAGCAGGAGCCAGAAGCTGCAGCGTGCAGTGATGAATAAGTGGATATAATGCATTTCGAAAATATTTTAAGCCTTCACTGTGTTTTTCATCACATCACGTGTTCAGGAACAAGCAGTGGGTCTGAACATGGGACACAGAGACAAGCCTGTTCCTGTTCTGGTATCACAGCCCCAGGAACAGAGAATCCGCCGCCGCTGCAGGGGACTGGCAGCAGGCCAATCTGCAGGCTCAGTCCACTGATCAGGGAGCCGCGCCCTCCTGCTCATTTGGTTTTTGATTGAAACTAAAAGTTGGGGAACCATCTTGATACTGGGCGGCAGACAGGACTCGAAGGCACCAGGGCCACCTGGAGAGCTTGTCATCTGCACGTCACCACTCCAGTCCCTTCCAGGCTGACTGTACCATGGTGCTCGCTGGTCCTTACCGGGATTGTACACAAGTGATCTTGTCCCTTCAAGGAAACTGTGGGAACGTGCAGAGGCAGGAACCAGTGCGTTCCATGTGAGGGGATCGGTGGCAAGGTGTCTTTCACTGTAATACTCTTTAAAATTTAAACATTCACCATAAATGTCCATCACACCTTGTCTCCTTAGATGGCAGTGTGAAGTGACACTAACACATTCTCATGGTCAGAGAAACAAGACCCTGGGGTGTCTATAGGCTAAGTCAGTGCATCTCCCTGTTTACCCCCACAGGTTGCAGGTGTCTCTCGGCCCGACTCCCACCGTGTCACTCACCCAGCAGGTGCACACAGGCTCTCACATGAGCTTCTCATGCAGAGATGGCTTTGTCCGGCAAGGACTATTCTGTGAGCATCAGACTTAGGGACAATTTCTCTTTACATCTTCTGGGTTTTGCTTCTTATTTTGAGGCTCTTCTCTATTCGGTGACTATTCCACTTTATTTTAAAATATGGGCCCCCTGTTGTCAGGAGGTGGGCTTGGCAGAAGGCAGTGTTCCCCAAACTCAGTGGTGTTCCTGGCCCTCCCTCTCCCACCGGCTTCCTACAGAGCTGTCCCCAGCTCGTCCGTGTTCTTCTCTTTTCCTTCCCATAAGAGATCGGCAGTTCCAGGGCTGCGAAGGGGCCGGACAAGCAGTAAGGCTGTTTGTCCTTTAGTGTGATAAAGAGTCAGGGTGAGCAGTGAATAACCAATGGTCACCTTGGGACAGTGGCGTGGAAGACCCACTTGGGGACAAGAGGAGAACAGGAGCGAGAGTGGACGCTGCTGACTTCTTGGGCAAACAAACACAGCTGTGCTCACCGTGAGAGGAGCTCAGGTTCGCGCTGCTGCTGCTGTCCTCATCAGAGCTCTGGTCCTGGCCCTGCGAGTCGCTTCAGGCTCCAGGGTGACCCTGCAGCCTGGTGGCACAGACCCTTCACCCGTTGGCATAGACTTTCCAGCTTCCACCACCGGCCTCTGGGCCTTCCTAGGCCAATCCTCCAAGTGGACTTGCATGAGACATTGTGGTGGCCTCTAGGCCTCTGGCTGGACTCACACGGGACATTGTCATGGGATCCAGGCCCTCAGCTGGATTCTTCTGGTCTCTTTCATGTGGACAGATTTCTTACATTCCTCTGTATTTTACTTTTTGGGTGAATATTATAAAACAACCTATAAATTATGTGTCCTGTATTAAATCTAGTCCCTTGTACACCTGACTACAACAGAGTCTGAAGAGTGTCTAAATTTGGAGCATAAGCAAAAGAGTCAGAAGGAACTTCCTACTTTATATTATTTCATTTCAGTGGAAATGGGAAGAAATGGTCTCAGTGCTTTGGAAAATCAATTGAGCATCAATAATAGTCAAATTGGTCAATTATTTAAGTCTGCCTTGTCATCCACAACAAAAGGAAAAGAACAATAACACCTCCCTAGAAGGCATGTTAAGTATTTTTAGCGAACCTTATCTTGTGGGATGGTTCTCGGCTCACGTTCAAGAGCAGAAGGTCGCACTTGACATGTGAACACTGTGATTTGTCATCTGGGACGTGGACTTGCCAAACTCTTTTCTTCCTCTGCTTCAGTTGCCTGTCCCTTCTTTTGTTGAATTTTTTTTTAATACTTTCTGTCACATCTTATATTGAAAGCATGATGAGGTTTCATTTATCTTTCCTTCGTTGTTACAGTGGGCCACATCTCATGTGAAGGGCTGGGCTACAGCGGGAGAAGGTAATGGCCCAATCTCATGGTGTCAAAATTTGTCTTAAAAACTGCTTAAATGTTTACAAAACCTGGAAGAAACCTGGTGTTGATTTGTTTTTGTTTTGCCTCTAGGGTCAAAACAGTATCACAAGTTTCTAAAATACAAGTTTCCTCTGCCAAATGAAGTAATAGATGTGCTGCCGGCGACCAGGTGGTGGTGGGGGGAAGTATCTTAAAATATTCAACTTGTGTTCCTCACATGTTTGTGAGGTTCGGTGGAAATGAAAGTGTGGAGTATCTAGTTCAAAAGGATCTAGAATTTCAAGACCACTGCAGGAAGCACCAAACCAAGCACAGGCTGTGTCTTAGAGGGGCCTGCATGCCTTGGAATCCGCCCTGGCCAAGGAACTGAGCCTAACGAGAAGTCTGATAGTCAGATCTGCACAGAGAGAGAAACCTCAAGACTGGTCATTCCCTGGGTGTCCAGCAGCCTGCCCTCGCGGCAAGGCATAGCTGGACTGTGTGGCACTGATTACCATGCAACACAATTCCATCAGAAAAAATAGATGATGACAAGGTTGTATGCTCATTACAATCATGCTTTGGGGTTTTATGGGTTTTCTTTTTTTCCCCAAGAACACACTGTAATTTTTTTGCATTGTTTTTTGTTTGTTTAAGAAAGAATTTCACTATGTAGACTCTTGAATTTGTGGTGATCGTCCTGCCTCACCCTCCCGAGTGCTGGGATCACAAGTGTGTAACACCATGCCCTGGTGAATTTATTATAATTCAAAACTAAGATTTCAGATACATATAAAGAAAATGTCTCTTTGTCTTTCGTGATCAAACAAAACTTTTGCTCTGCCTTTAGTCTTTTGGAAAGGGTGTCAGATCAAACTTGGTCTCTCCTGTAGTTTATATGGGGAAAACACACTGTAACACCAGGAGTTCTCTACATGGTTGAACAAAGATACAACATTTGGATGCAATGTTATGTCTTGTTCAAATAAAATGGCAGTTATTTTACTTAAAGACTGAGATTTCAGGATCTCTTCTCTGCTCGACTCACCTGCTTTGACAGAAACTGTTCCCTTGTGGCTTTGGAGTTACACATTTGAACTATGCAGGGAGTGTGGTGCTGAGGGTCTGGAAGCCAGAATGGACAAGCGCTCTGACTCATGTTCACCTGTCACAACACTTACATTCCCAGAGAGCTTACAAAGAAGTGATGTTGCAATGGGTCACTGGCACAGAGCCACCCAAAGTTTGGGGGGACATTTTGCTTCATCTTTTTTTTGTGGGCGACAGCTGCGTGGGATTGTTATTTGGCAAGAACTGGAATTGGAGACGTCTGTTATCTGTTTATTCCTGCAACACGAACTAAATGAGGACATGTTTAGAGGGAAGAACTTGTGTGACAACATTTTCTTTAATATCTATCTTGACCTGTGTTGGGTTGTCTATTTCCAGAGAAAAGTAACAAAGGAAGACACGTACAAATTCCAACGCATCAGCAGCTAAGCTGGTTCCGTGGTTTACCAAGGAGTTTCCAGGGGCAGTAGTGGTTGTACTTACTGTGCACACCGCTAAGCTTTTCCAGTCCTTCTGTCGCTTCACCCTTGCCACAACCCATCCCTCGGAGAGCCAACATCAGAGCCGGCCTTGACCCCTGACCCCAGATGGGGCCATGTTGTTTCCGCTGAAAAACTGGATTTCTGTTCTGCTGTAGAATGTTGCCTGTCTGGATTTTTGTTTTCATTTTTGCCCCAGTACCGTAGTGGCCAACTTGCCTCCACGGTCCAGACATGACTTCAACACTAGTCAGAGACTCTTGTCTGTCCTCTCCTCTCTTAGATTCCTACAGGCCAGCAGTTTTCAACGGGCTGGAGACACCGTGGCTTTCCGGCGTGACCAGGGAACGCAGGTTCCTGCACAACCTGCAGCAGCTCCCAGCGAGGAATTAGCAGCAGGCCTGACTACACAGCCCCTCAGGGACAGACCGGTTGTTTACACTGGCCAATGTCAAAACTTGTGTAGCTCAGGGCTGCCAAAGGGCCCCATGGGAAGAGAGCCTTCTGGCTGCTGCACAAACACCAAGCCCTCGAGTGCCTGGGTGGGTGTGGCTGACGAGAGCTAATCTGCCTGTCCAGGTGCAAATCTGGACTGGTGTTTACTAGAGTGGCAGTCGCAACTGCGGGTGGCATGGTTGATTGCTAACATGTCTAGGAAGCTTGTTCCTGTACGTGTCGATGTCGTGAAGATGGGCACCCAGTTTTCACTGTACTGGCTGGATCAGGGATGGACGGGTACTGAAAGTCTTATGCGAGGCCCAGAGTCCCAGAGTTCGCAGCATCACAACGCTGGTGGGTCCAGCACTTCAGCGTCCTGGCCAAGCCGACCCGGCCCCGCCCCCAGCCTGGCCAGGTCCCCCAGCGACAGCCTGACCCCGCCCCAGGCTGGCGCCATCCCCGCCTTTCTACTGGCTAAATCCCTGTCTAGGCCCCGACCCTGCTCAGGCCCCGCCCCGGCACTCCAGTGCCGCCCCAGTTCCGTAAACACTCGGCGCCCCGCCCCTAGGTTTGGACTGTACCACTCGTCGCTCGGAGAGGGGAATGACTGCCCTCTCGCTTCCGAAACGCGGTCCAGACGGAGCCATCCACGGCCTGTGTGACCCGAACACGCGACGGCTGTCTCTGTAGTGCGTGGCCTCTGTGAGGGCTGGGTTGCCAGAGCCCCCAATATCGCGCTCTCTCCAGCCTGGGGCGCCGCGCTGTCCCCCCCAAGCCTATTTGGTGACAGTCGCCTCCTTGGGGACCTCAGGGCCCTTTAAATCCCGAGGGGGGGGCGCGGGGCTTGGAGTTGTTGGTTGGCAGTTTCCATGCTGTGCTCTATTCGGTGAAGGGACACCGTACTCCTTGCCCGCGCCGCTCGTAACAGATCTCCTCTTCTGCGCTGCACGGTGCGTATGCGGCCCTGGGGTGACAGTGGCGAGGCCCGAAGGGACAGCGCTCCGGGACACCCGGAGATCCGACTGATATCCTACTCGGACCTCGACTCGAGGCCTCGAGGTCGGAGCCATTCCCTTGTTCGCCTCGATCCATGTCCCACACCCGGGCTGGGCCGGCGGCGCGCGGTGTCTGGGTGTGCGCGAGCCTCGGGATGCAAGGGGGCCCTGTTCCCCCTTATCCCTGGACTGGGGCTGAGCTGAGGGCTGCGTCGGGGAGGTCTGGCGAGTCTTGAGGGTAAATTCCGTGTTCTCAGCGCCTCACTCCACTCTGGCTATCCCCTCCCCCAAGGGTTTGTTTTGACAGGAAACGTGGAGGCGAGGGGCGGGGCTGAGGCAACCAGAGGGTACCGAGGGGAGGGACACGAGTACTGCGGAGGGGGTGGACTGTGGTGCAAGTCAAGGTTGGGCAGAAGGCTCGAACCTAGTCCTCTCCGGAGGTGATGGCGTTGTGTGGTGACCCTCATCTGAGGACAAGTGGATGCATACCTTTGCGTCCTGTCAGTAGAGGAAACATTGCTGTATTAAGTGAGCAATTGCACAATGATACAAAGTTTCCTTTTGAAACAAAGGTGTGTAAATGCCGCAGCCTGAGCCAGGCAGAGGTTTCGCTGCTTTAGAGTAGAGATCGAGATAGGCCCTGATTACAGTCAAGGAATGTCACTTACAGGGCTGAAGTTCGGGCATATTGTCACAGAGTTTGTCCTGCTACTTTGCCCAGGGAGAAACTGGACAAGCTGGCCTCTTCCCAGGGGCTCTCATCACCCTCTTCTCCAGTCCAGAGACCCAGCTCCTACCCCTTCTCCAGACTGTCCCATGTCATCCCGGCAGACTGACCGGACGTGACCTAGGGCTGACTACCAGGTCAGGCGTGGAAGCAGCTTCCGCGCCACTCTGAGGGGCTGAGGGCCTGGGTCCTAACGCAGTGGCAGGAGCAGGGGACAGTGACTTCAAGTGTGAAGTCTAGTACGCCTCCTTGCTGGTGCTGAGTGCCTTTTGTAGCATGAACATCTGCTCTTAGACAGTGACTGGCGTGTTGGCTTTTTATCTAGCTCTTTGTTGGCTCTCATTTGATGAGAACCAGTATTGTCCGCTGAGCGGTAAAGAACAGCGCTCAGCCCTGTAGGTTTTGTGGAGGAGTAACTTGCTGTGGAGGAGTAACTTTCTGGTGTTGCTGCCTGGCTCCAAAGCTGAGGTGGAAATGTTCCCCCACCAGCAGTCCCCTCAGCAGACCCTGGTGTCTTCCTCTGACTCTCTGCCCTTGGCCACTCGTATCACGTTTGTTCATGCACCGGACACCTGTACCCTCTAGATCACTGAAATGAGCCTTTTAGACACCAAATGCCCACATGCAACCCCAGACCCACTCACTTATCACAAAGTGCCAACCCTGTGATTAAACTGAATACTGACGTGTTAAGTTTAGATAAAACAGTCATCCAGTGCTCGGATGCTGGGGTGACTTGGCTGTCGTGCCAGCAGTGAGGGCTTTGTGTGCCCACTGCCACACACATGCCATGGGTCCACTGCTTCTGTCCCAGATGTTTCTTGGAATTTCTCCACTACCCACTCGTGACTGGGTGGGTTTCTTCATCTTCGGCCTGCTGGATAATCATTTACTCCCGGGTGTTCATGACTCATGCCGGCTGTAGGCAGTTCAGCCTTTGGATAATATTTGGGTATTTGACTAAGGATTTTCAGTGCATAAAGAATGTCTGCCTGAAAGAGGATTTTCATTTGCTCTAGGGTGTAATTGAGAGTTGTTTTGGGTCATGGGCTCTCAGCAATGCCCTTCACGCTGTCGCACTTAGCAGCCACCCCAGAGGAAGGTCAGCTGGCTCCCAGTGTGAAGTGTCCACGTGGTGAGGCTGGGTCGGTTGTCGGGGTGAGAGTGGAAAGAATGAGCAGCATGTCCCGTCCTCTCCCTGTACTGGAGTGGCAGAGGGTGTGGGCTTGGGGCTGACAGCCTGCGCTCGGGTCACGGCCTGCACCACTGTGGGCCGCTGGACGAGTGTGCCGTCTGAGCCTCCAGTTCCTGTGAAACAGGCTCATCTGCTACCCATCAAGGCTGTCCCGAGGAGTCCAGGGGATAAGGTGTCTGACGGACTCACCCTCAGATGGTCACGGCTGCTTCTTCTGGGGCCCCAGTAGGCGCCCTGAGGCTACTCCCTCTGAATGTTAGGGTCGGAACCCTTGAGGTTGGCAGGGCCAAGAGAATCCTTTAAACTTGCGTTTAAGTTCCTGGAACTGGAGTCCTTGCGGGTTGTAATGATTGGTGCCTTAGAAGTACTTGTGATAGGTCCTGGAAATCGAAGAAGACACAGAGCTACTTGCATGAGCAGCCTAAACTGTAGCGGGAGAGAGATATACAGAAAGCAAAGCATGGTACTTTAAGCAACTGTGTAGTACTCATGTGAGCGAAGGGACTGGGGCAGAAGAAGGATAGAAGGCAAGTTGTTTTCTGAGTAGGAACGCGGCCTGATGCTTTCACAGCATTGTCCCAGGCTCGGCTCCCTGCTCTGCATGGCTAGTGCACATGTGGAGTCTCAGGAAAGTCAGCTTCCAGTTGTGACCTTCAGTTTCAGGTCTGAATGACAAGCAGACAACCACATGGACATTGGGGATAGTGATGTTCTGGGGGAGGCACATGATGAGAGTGCTCCAAAGTAGGGAGCTTGGCATATCTGTAGGGCCCTGAGAGGGCTGCTGTGTCCAGAGCCCAAAGGTTTGGAGGACAGCAGAACAGGATGAGGTAGCCAGAGGCAAGATCACCGACGGGTTGTAAACCCCAGCAAGAGACTTCTTAGGAAAAAGGGGAGCAGATTTGTTTTGCCTAGTCTGAAGGTGCCCCTGACCATTTTTTGTTTTATTCTCTAGGCACTATTCTTTTTTTTTTTTTTTTAGGTTTTTTGAGACAGGGTCTCGCTTTGCGGTTCAGGCTGGCCCTGAGCTCAGCCTCCAACTCACATCACAGCAATCCTCCTGCCTCTGCCTCTAAAGTGCTGGGATTACAGGCGTGAGCCACCATGCCTGGTACTGTGGTATGTGGTACTGGTTGGTGCTGGGCGTGAGTCTCCACACCCAGTATTGTGTGTGGTTACCCTTGCAAAACAGGTGCCGGAACCACTGAGCTAAACTGTATTCTGCAAGGGCCTTCTTGGTGTGTCCCAACAGGACCAAAAGCAGCGTGTGGGCAGGACGGCAGGACAGATAGACACAGCTTGGAGCAGGTCCCTGCCTGTCTTTGAGCAGCTCTGGGAGACCTATGCCCCTCCTAGCACTGGCGAATTGAAGGGCAGAACAGGCAGAGTCCCAACATTCACATTCGTGACGAGAGCGCTAAGGATCCAAGAGGATCCACTGATACCCCTTGGGAAAACCACACGGAGCCCCAAAGCTTCCAGATTACCTTGCAGCACTCCCTGTCACCACTGGGCACTGCAAGCTGTGTTTCGGTCCCTGGAGCTCCAGGGGGTCTTGCCCGTGGCCCTCCTGTGTCCTGGGTTGGAGTCCTGTTTTCCCGTCCTTGTCTTCGGGTCTCTTGCAGCCCTGACCTTCCTGCCTGCTGGGCTCGACTGGGCGGCCATTGCAGAGCTGCACGCCTGGCCACACGGTCCAGCAGCCTCCTCGGTCCAGCAGGACTCAGGATATGAGGTCTGGGCTGCTGCGCTGTGTGCTCTGAGTGGGCACAGTCAGGCTTCCAGCTGGAATCTCACAGAGGGTGGGGCCTCAATCCACACGTGGACGTCTGAGGAGTGCTGGCCGGAATTCAGTGAGTAGGCGTGAGGCAACAGGTGCTGACTTGTGTGGACACCTGGCTTCAGGGGTCTGCTCAGGGGCTGCACTGGGGGCAGCTCTGATGATCTCTGCAGAGTCCTGGCGTCTTTGCCACTGTCCTGACGAACAGCTCCTGCTCCCTTCTCATGGTCCTCACGTCAGTGAACTGTCTTTGGCCAGACCCTCCACGCTCCTCTAAGATGTCGCCCGACACACAGCCAGCCAGTATGTTGTCCAGTCTTCCCACTTGGCTTCTCTTTGATTATAAATCATCGCAAATAATTTCTCTGCTCTCACATCTGACTGTATGTGGTTAAAAGTAGCCGCACTGCTCCTGCAATATCTTGCTTAGAAATGTGTTCCCCAGATATCCTAATGCATGGCATTCATTCATTCATTCATTCATTCATGGTGCCACCAGTCTGGCACTAGTTCATAACTTTTAAACTGCCGTCTTTTCTTGCCTGGTCATGTGCACAGTTCAGCCAGGTTCTGTGTCCCCTTGGAACAGAATGGCATCACTAACATCTCGGTCTTCATTTCTGTCTGAGATTAGGTGAGAATTGCCCTAATCATCACGCCTCCACTGACGCTTCTGTCATATCCATGCTAGGGATCCCTAGGCCCGTCTCTCACCTAAGCCCACTCCGTCTGTGACAGACGGAGCCCTCGCACTGAGTCGGGGAGTCTGTCCCCGTCTCTGCAGTGTCAGTGGTCACTCCATGTCCATTCACCTTGTGTATGTTCCCCAGTGTGCCCGTAGGTCCTCTGGGCTTCGGCTTCACAAGGCTGACAGCATACTGCACGTGTCAATATAGAATAAGGAACAGTGCAATAGAAAAGCGGAAAGGGCAGACTTCATCCCCCTGAAGTGTGGCCCCCTGTAGTGTGTCAAAGCCTTTGCTGGCAGTCAGTTGCTGCCTTTGACTTTAACGTTGCTTCCAACACTGAGTGAATCTTGTGGGTAAGCCAAGACCCGATGGTCCTAGAAAGCTGTGGTGGTTGGGTAGATACATGTGCTTGAGAAATATTGTTTTTCTTTAAAAAAAACAGCCTGTTTTTATCATCGCCAGTCTGAGAGAGAATCCAAAATGCAATAGCATGACTGCCCTCAGAGCCTGTGGAGTCAGGTTTGTTCCCAGATAACTTTCGTGGGAGCCCAAGTGCAAGCCAGGGAAAGACAGATGTGCAGGGACTTCCGGAGGCCACTCGCCCTGTGACGGGCTGTTTGCTT
This sequence comes from Petromus typicus, assembly GCA_004026965.1. Taxonomy (NCBI): domain Eukaryota; kingdom Metazoa; phylum Chordata; class Mammalia; order Rodentia; family Petromuridae; genus Petromus; species Petromus typicus. The sequence continues at coordinate 28,599 of PVIR01009082.1, read as the reverse complement.
GAGGGTTTTGTATTTCAGACAGGGGCTCAAGTTCTGTCCTAGGTTAAGTCCAAGCCTCTTTTATCTGGAGGCAAACAGGCTTTAATTATCCTGGGAGGAAACTGATCTTCCCTCCAGAGTGTTCTTCTTAATGAACACACAGATAACTCGAGCAAATGTCTGTGCCCTGTTCTCTGGGCCCAGCATGGTCCCACACACCTATCACGAAGTGGAGTGACACCCAGCGGGGTCCGGAGTCACTAGGACTTCTCCGGTAATGCAGCCCCACGTGTAACATGGAGATTCCTACGTCTGCATGGGAGGCACTGGGCGTTGCGAAGTGGGACCCTGGCTCCAGGGACTGTGCGGCTTGGAGCAGGTCTGCAGTTCCTGGCTCGAAGACACGAGGGCTGGGAGCAGCCAGTTAGCAACCAACCGAGCCTAAGCCCTGGACTCCTAGCTCTCAAGGGCTTTTGGTTTTTTAACCTTGGCATGTGGAGCCCAGTGTGCTCTTGGGCTGGGGAGAGTATGGAGTGGATGATGGTAACTATTGGCCTGGTGCACAGGGCCTGAGTGAGAGCTTTCACTCGCTTCTATGTAGGAATATGACCGAGCCCTGCTCACTGAGGTAGCTGTCGTGGATAAAACTGTATTTCCGTCAGCTCAGTTGCTACATTATAGGGGAATGACTGAAAAAAAATAATGTGGAAATGAACTTTAACACCTTCTCAATGAGGCCGTAATTCCTGCTGCATGTACTGGTGTGGTTCACCTATGAGTGTCCTTTGGGTGGTGTCAGACAGTCCCTTTAGGGGGACAGTCATGCCTGTACCACCAAAGCTTCAAGCCAAAGGAATGGGTTAAAATATTCAAGCCAGGCGTGGTGGCACACACCTGCAATCCCAGCACTTGGGAGGCTGAGCCGGGAGGATTGCTATGAGTCTGAAGCTATTCTGGGCTAAATAGCAAGATCCAGTCTCAAAACAACAACAAAAAACCAATCCCCCCCATCCTCAAATGAGAATGAAAGGGTCTTAGGATTTTTAGTTTTAAATCTAAATAGCCCAGGTAGGGAGTGGATTCTGGGCCTCAGGCTGGGACTTTGGCGGCACCAGGCGTGTGAGCACGTGGCATGTTCCCGTGGAAATGGACCTGGCAGTGTCCAGTATGGTGGTCCAGTGGACACCAAATGCATACTTGTCATATCTCCAGTGGCCAGGACAGGACACTGCGTCTGCATTAGGGATATTGGAAGCAGCCATGTCTTTGGGAGGCGCAGGAGGTGTACATGTGCAGAGATGTGCCAAGAAGGGCACTGTGAGTGCTGGCAGGGGGCACAGATGCTTCCTGGAGGAGGCAGTATTGTTCAGAACTGCCTCCCATGGTGTAGGGTAGAAACCGGTAATGCTAGCGTTGGGAAGCTGAAGCAGGAGGATCATTGCAAGTTCAAGGCCACCCTGCACCACATTGCAAGACCGTGTCTGAAACATGAAAACAAAACAGAACAAATTCCTCAATGGGAAGTACAGTGTCTGCAAAGACAGAGCTGGCAAACCAAGTGGGGAAGGGTCGGCGTTGGCAACAGGGAAAGGGTTGCAGCCTGTCCCTCTGTCCCCTCTCCGGGACCATAGCTGATCCTGGGGAAGCAGAAGTTCTGTACCCAGAGGGCTCTGACGATGGACCGGGAGTTTTATGGGGCAGCTCCTCACCCTGTGCCTGCAGCAGCATTCACCATGCTCTGCTTGCCAGGTGATGTCTGGGCGAGGGGTGTTTCTCTGCCCAGCCAGGAGGCCAGGACCCTGCAAGCACTGCTTCAGCACTAGAGAGAGAAGGCGCCTCCTCCGCAGAGCCCAGACCCGCCCTACAGTTCTGACCTCCTCTCCCTGAGCTTTCCTAGCAATGCCTCCGGTACCCTTTACGAGTCCCCTGGCTCCCTTGGCACAGTGTAAGTGCTCGCCTGTTCCCTGCTCATTGCCTCCCCGGCCTGCACACAAGGGCTGTGCTTCCTGTGTTGCTCAAAGCCCTGAGGAAACTGTGATGCCTCCAGGACTGTGGAGGACAGCAGTTTCACAGGTGACAGCCTGACAAGTGCTCCTCCCTGCTGTGTGGCTCGTTCAGGGTAAAGGGATGCAGAAACTCTTCTGGTTTTTGTTGTCCGTCGATGACTTGATGCAGCTGCCCTGGCCTCGGTTTCCCGTTCCACCTACAGCAAGGACAGCCTCCTTGCGGGCCTGTGTGGCATCTTGGGCTCGGCCTGGGCTCTCTGTGCCTGCAGTCTCACTGGGTTGTGCCACACCCGACTCCTTTCGTGGGCAGCATCCCACGTCCAGGGGCAGAACCTGAGATCTGTGACCCATCAGTGTCCATGTCCCAGTCCATCTCTCACCTGCGTATTGGGGCTCTGTGTATCAAAGAGTCAGGCAGTAGCCGGTTCTCTGTGAGCCTTAGGTACAACCAGATGTCGGGTCGCACTCCTCCCTGCCTGGTAGCCATTCCTGGGACTGTGCCAGGGAAGAAGCAGCCAATTTCACGCCAGCGATTTGGCCCTGGGAGGCTCTAGAGAACATAAAGAGAAGGATGTTGAACTTTTTCTCTAAAACAAGGCTGTGGGAACAGTGACAATGGCTGTTATTGCTGAGCCACGCCCTTCCATGAGGTGCGGGCCCTTGCCCGGCTGTCTGTCCTGCTGCAAGGCTGAGCAAAGTTTCAGGGCTTCCAGGCAGGCCAGAGCCCTCTGTCATCTTGCTGGGCCTGAGCAGCAGGACAGGTTGCAGCCTGCGTGTTTTCCTTGCGTCTGTGGCTGCTATGAGTGCTCTGCGCTCAACTGGCTGGGACCTCAGTCCGCTCCCTGGAATGTGGACCCCTTGACAGGAAGGCGTCTTGATGGCTTCCTGCCGGCCTGTGCAGGGTACTGGAGGGAGGACCGGACGGCCGTTGCCCCTGGGCCCTTCCCGACCCCACCTTGCAGGCGTGCTGTGGACATTGTTGCCAGCCCATTTGTCTGTGCAGGTGTCCTCTGTCCACGCCAAGCGCCACGCTATGCCACTGCATGGCGAGAAGCAGCTCGCCGCCGAGGACCAGCCACGGGACCCTGACTCTCCGTGCTGCTCTGGAAGCCTGGCTTCCCTCAGCGATGGCGAGTGCTCCCGGCAGAGCTTCACCAGTGACTCCTCCAGCAAGTCCAGCTCTCCCGCCTGTGAGTGGTGCTGGGTCTTCCTGCCTGTCAGAAGCAGGCCGTCCTGGCTGGGTAGCCTGGTGTCCCCAGTCTGCTGCGCACAGCTGAGCAGACTTCCCATCCCTGTCTGACTTGGCTCCACACAGTGAGAGGCCTCCCCTGCTTGGGTAGATTGGGCAAAACTCGAATTTGTTTGCTCTGTTTTTCTACCCAATACACATTTAAGGAAACTTGCCACCCTGGAAGGGTCGGGCAGGAAGTGAAATAATCTAAAGGGTTTCTTGCTGCTTTCAAGGCCTGTTGTGGAATCACCCAAAAGGGCCCAGAGAGGGTCACGCAGAGGCTGTGAGAAAGAGTGAAAAGTGATGCAGTTAGAAGAAAGCCCTTCCTCCTCTGTCTCTCTCTCTCTCTCTCTCTCTCTCTCTTCTTTTTCTTTTTCTGCAGCACTGAGAATTGAAGCTAGGACCTTTGTATTGACCTACATCCTTAACCATTTAAAAAATAATTTTCAGCTTACTTAATTTTTCTTTTTTTGAGACAGTCTGGCTAAGATGTTCAGGCTGAGCTTAAACTTGCAATCCTCCTGCCTCAGTCTCCCAAGTGCTGAAGCTCTACAGGTGTACTACCAGCCCAGCTGCTTTTCCCTTTGTTGTATGTGGGCACCAGGGATGTGTCAAGCAAGTAAGCTGACCTTTTGAAAAAGTTTTTAACTTGTGTTTGGCTAAGAAGCATAACTCTTTAACTGGATAAAGTACAAGCAGGAAATACAATTGGTATCTGGTAGGATCCAGGATTCCTTTATATTTATTTAAAATTTGTTTGTTCTCTTTTGTTTTTAATTTTTTTTTTTGGTACCAGGAATCGAACTAGAGACTTTGTACATGCAAGACAGACGCCAGAACCCTTAAGCTAAATCCCTGGCCCTGTGTTCTCATTTTTAAAAGGTAGAAAGTACCTAAGTGTAGAGAAAAGGAAATCCTGCCAAAGATGACAGCTGGCCCACGTCTTCATGTATCAGAGAGGCACAAGTGTGTGTGTGCATGTGCACCCATACATGTAGACTCCTCTCGCGTGGCGTGACAACCCAAGCACTTGCTCACAGACGCCAGGTGACCTGCCCACGGGTGCTTACTGCTGCTGACCATGCGGCTGGCTTCCGTTTTGTTCCTACTGTCATAGACGGTGCTTTGTGAACGTCTGCCTGGAACCTCTCATGATTCCTTTGCCTATTGCTGGGCCCTGGGGCCAAAGAGTACAGAGACTTTAAAGGAGGATCTTAAGCTACAGGTGGTGAACAGTGAGCAACCACTGGGTCCAGGCCACCTCCTGCTCTCAACACCATTTCCGGGGCCCACATCTGATAGCAGGGAGCCTAGGTGTCCTTAGAAAGGGTGCTGCTATCTGTCAGTATTGCTTTTCTTTCTCCTCCTCTTCTCCCTCAGTCCCCCTTGCTCCTTTCCTCATCATCCTCGTCTATCTCTTTAAGACGTCAGGCCAGGCGTGGTGGTACACACCTATATTCCCAGCACTGGGAGGCTGAGGCAGGAGACTTGCTGTGAATTCCAGGCCAATCTGAACTATATAGCAAAACCCTGTCTCATAAAACAAACAAAACAATAATTCAGGTAGCAAAGTATTGCCTACTTTTGGTGCTGTTCAAGGTAATGTCTAATTAACAAGCTAAGATTTCCAACTGTAGTTTTACTAACATGATTTGTTAGAATAGTTTCTTAGTATCATCTCTAGAAATATCTCAGATTTTTTACTACACTCCTACCTTATGCTATACATTTAGAAATCATTTTTTTTTAAAGTCACTTATTTCATATTGGGTGTATTTAATGAGAAATCTGGATTACAGAATAAAAAACAGTCTTAGTCTCCCAAATAAATGGATGAAAGTATCAACAGATCCATCACAGAATGGAACCTGACTTGTAAGAGTAAATGATGGGCTTTTGTGGGTGAGGCTGCTGGTCAGTGTCTGGGAGTCTGACACCTTCCAACAGCTGAAGCCACTCAGCTGCAGCCCAGAGCCAGGGCCTGGAGTCAGCGCTTGTGTAGGGAGACAGTGACAGCGCCCCCTCTCTTTGGCCAGAGCTGACTGATTTCTTTCCCAGCAGCCAGCCCACCACGGGTCGTGACCTTTGATGACATCATGGCTGCAGCCAGGAACTTGTCCAACTTGACCCTGGCCCATGAAATCGCTGTCAATGAGAACTTCCAGTTGAAACCAGAGACCCTCCCAGAAAACAGGTAACCTGCCAGCCTTTGGGATGTGCAGATGGCCCCCGAGACTGTGTGTCTGTGTGTCTGTGTCTGTGTCTGCACACATGCTTATGTATTTGCCAGTTCACACTGATTCCTGCAAGTTTTGTATACTATCCATAGTGAAGCCCGGCAGGGTGGTGTAAGCCTTTAATCCCAGAACTCTGGGAAGCTGAGGCGAAAGGGTTGCCTCAAGTTCATGGCCAGGCTGGACTGCAAAGTAAGACCTTGTCTCAAAAAAAAAGGAAAAGTCTCCCTTCCCCAAAATGCAAGTCATGTCTTCTTGGGGATGTTTCTCATAGCAACTGTTTGTATTTTTGAGATGACAGCTAACGTGGTCATGTTTGATATTTGTGTTAGCTGTGCCACAGTTCCTAACACAGGGCCTGTCATCTCTGCCCTGGACCCTGCCAGCCCAACTGGCTACCGTCTCAGCCTCCTTCCATTCATGTGCCAGCCGAAATGACCTTTCTAAAGGATGGGTCAGATCTGATCTTTCCTGGCATACGGCCTTTCCAGGGTTTTCTAGTTCACACTGACTCCAAGCCCAGTCTCAGCTATGACGTGGAAGACCCCGCTTCGCTGAGCTGTTTGCCAGGCCTGCTGTCCTTTCCAGGGTGCACCGAGTTTGGGGCACCCTTGGGAACTTTGTCCCTCATGCTCCTCATTCCTGCTCATCCACCCAGACATTCCCGGGCCACCTGCTGCTCGCTGCACTGGGGTTGGGCCCAAGACCTGGAGGAAGCGTCCATGGAGGCCGAGCTGGGCCTGGCACCTGCCGAGCTCTGTGCTGACTAAGGAACCTCTGCCCTCCTTGACTGCGGCTCTGAGCTGTGGTGTGGCTTCCTGGTGGCAATGGCACCCTCCCTGGCACATGCTCAGCCCCCTCTGGCCTCTGACTCATTTTCAGTGTGTTTCTGTCTTCCTCTCCCTGCTAACCTAAATGTTTTGAGGCCAGATACTTTCTTTTTACTATAGTATCCCTGGTTCCCAAACCAGCATGTATTGGAGATTCAATTAGCATTTATCAACTAATAAAAATGAAATTCTGAAGTTAGCATTGGTACTTTTGAAGTATAGGAAGGGATTGGTACTAGATTCCCATGTTGCAAGGAGAAGCCAGAGTGACGGCACTTTGGGCTCAGACAGCCCCGGATTCAAATCCTGACCTGGCTGAGACGTGTCTGAGCCCCCAGATCCCCAAACACAAGACAACAGCTGACAGTAGACACCAGACATACTCCTGGCATGAAAGTACAGCAGCCATGTGGGAAATAGTGAGCTTCCTCACCTTCTGTCTGTGACCAGAGAATTTGAGCACAGGGCATAGAGTGCAGAGTTAGGACATACTACATCATTTATAAAAGGAGAGCAGGATGTAGTGGTGTTTACCTGCCATCTTGGCACGCTGGGAGGCTGAGGCAGGAGGATCACAAGTTCAAGTCCAACCTGAGCGTTTTAGTGACTTAACAAGACCCTGTCTCAAAATTAAAAAAAAAAAAAAAGTTAAGAATAGACGCTGCAAAGAAAGTGCACTTGGCTGTCTCTCTGAAATCTAGAGGAAAACTCTGGGTCTACAGAGGAGGAACCACTCAGGCAGTCTCTTCTCAGGGCAGTCTTATGACTACATTAAAAGCTATGAAGAAGAAGCATCTGACAGGTCCAGGGGAGACTCAGAGCAGGGAACTAAATGGCAAAGCCTCTGCCCTGGTGCACACTGGGTAAAACAGCACGCCCAGCAGGAGAATACATCAGAGGAGGTGTGGGGCCAGAGTGATTTTGTTCCTCTAGGTTGGTTTTGTGTTGTGTTTGTTTTAGTAATTTTGAATGCAGGCCTTTCATAGAGCTGCATCCCAGCCCTTTTTATATTCTGTTTTGAGACTGAGTCTCAGAAAGTTGCTTTGTTGTCCAGGCTGGAACTTGTGGTCCTCCTGTCTCAGCCTCCCAGAGTGCTCCAATTATAGCTGTGCAGCCCCAGCCCTGGCTTTGTTGTTTTATGGATCTCCTAAGATTCCCACACGGAGCATCTATCTTTTGGACTCAGGGAAGAGGGTGCTTGTTTTCAGCAGCTTGTCTCCTTGCTGCAGTTTGGCCGGGCGGGTGAAGAGCATTGTGCACCAGGCCTTCTGGGACGTGCTGGAGGCCGAGCTGCAAGCTGAGCCCCCTGAATATGAGCATGCCATCAGGCTGTTCGAAGAGATCAGAGAGGTAAGTTGTGCCGTGTCTCGGGGCCTGGGGGCTTGTGCTGAGCCATCTGAGGATGCCTGCTGCTCATCCTGCCTCCTCCACATGGCCACCAACCCTGCTTTGAGGCACCCTGACCATGCCAACCCCCCAGGCTCAGCCTTAGTTCCCTCCTGGTGGGGGCTGAGCTTCAGCACTGGAATCTGGGGAGACACACGCACCCCGACTGCAGTCTGCTTCCCTGCACAGAGACAGGGCCCCAGCCTCTGGCATGAGACACAGGCGCCAGCTCCAGGGCTCTCTCTGACCCCTGGAGTGTGGTGGGGCTTAGGGAGCGGTGGGGGTCAGAGCTGGGCCATGCTGAGAATGGGGGCACAAATGGAGGCAGGGAAACCAGTTTAGTGGTTTAGTGGTGGGTGTGCTAAGTCTCAGTTTACACACATCGAACCCCCTCAAAAGAGATGAAACTCAGGGCAACAGGAAGGAGGAATGGGGGTAATTAAAGTTTGTGCATGTTCAGATCTGCTGAAATGAAATCTATTAATCTGTACAACCAGTATGCACTCACAAAATATGGGAAGCCAGGTATGGTAGCCCATGCCTATAATCCAGCACTCGGGAGTCTGATACTGAGGCTGAGGCAGGAGGGTCTTTCCTGATAGGTTTGGGGTCTCTATCGAGTTCAAGGCCAGTTATAAGAATTAAATAGAAAGTCAGTTGCAATTTCAGCTAACATTTACAAGATGCATGCTGTCTGCCACATACACACACACACACATGTATGTGTGTGCACACATTACTCTGCATACCGTTTCTTAATGAGGTGGTCTCTTCTGCTATCCTGACTTTACGTGAAGAAACTGAGCTCCTTAACATGCCTATGGAAGAGGGCTTGGCAGGGTAGGGACTTGAGCGCTGTGACCCATGGACTTTCTGGTAAAGCTCAGCTTCCTCACTAGCTGTGTCCAGGGTGCAGTGGCAGTGCCTCCAGAGCAGAGGTACGGCGAGCCTGGAAGACACTGCTCCACCCTGCAGCCTCACTGCTGACTTCTCTCTCTCTCTCTCTGTAGATTCTCCTCTCCTTCCTCACTCCTGGTGGGAATCGGCTCCGCACCCAGATCTGTGAAGTACTGGACACCGACCTCATCAGACAGCAGGCTGAGCACAGTGCTGTGGACGTCCAAGGCCTGGCTGCCTACGTCATCGGCATGATGGGCAAGCTGTGCGCGCCCGTGCGGGACCAAGACATCCGGGAGCTGAAGGCCACGAGCAACATTGTGGAGGTGCTAAGGTCAGCAGTTCCTTGGATCTGTGGAAGCAGCAGGAAACTTCCTTCTGATGTTTTCTGTGATCCACATCGCGGGACATGACACCCACCTTCCTGGTGGGAAGTCTGTGCGTGTGCATGGCGCAGCTTCCCTCTTTATGCCCCTTCGTCTCCCTGCCTGCCCCTCCAAAACTTGCTCTGTGACTTGGGCAGCTCGACAGCCTCTCCAAGTGGCACTTGCCCATCTGGAAAGTGGGTTTGTGCACCTCGGACTGGCGCTCATTCTGCAGGTTGTGGAAGGACCTGGCTTTGGGGTCTTCCCACTGTCACAGTGCCAAGCCAGAGACCACCGTCCCCTTCCTGTTACTTGTGTCCCTGGCTGCCGCACACCTGGAGGTCGGCCCCGCCTTCCTACTCCAGACTCGGTGACCTCTGCCTGGCCACTGACGGGGATGCCTGACTTTGAGGGTGTCTTTCCTCGGGTGCCTTCTGGTTGGATCTTCTCTTCTTCCATTTATCTATATTTTTCTTTTTTTCATGTACATTCTGTTCGGGCTCCTTAATATGTCTGGGGCTTTTGAATAACACTTTTTCCTTGGGTTTTTCTTCTGTTGTCTTTAAGATTTGCTGGCAATGCCACTCCATGTTGTTCTGTGAGGGGTGTTTGTACCCCAAGTCCCCAGAACAGCCTTGTGTAAAAGTGGCCTTGCCAATAAAGATTACAATTGCAAGGGCATCTTGGGAACTGCTTGTCTGTTCTGCTCAGATAACAGATAATGAATTTCATCTTGACTTTTTATCTGAACATTTTAGACAGATACATCACGTGCTGGACCTCATGAAAATGGACATGGCCAATTTCACCATTCGGAGCCTTCGACCACACCTGCAGCGCCAATTGGCAGAGTACGAGAGAACCAAGTTCCAGGAGATTTTAGAGGGGACTCCAAGTAAGTGTGGTGAAGTGTGCGGTTCATCCTGAAATCAGGGACAGGACAGCATGACTTTTGCTGTAGTGTGGTGTCACTGAAGAGTTGTGGTCCTCCCATCAAGCACTGTTACACCTTCAGGAATTGACACCGCGAGTTCCCAGCTGTTCCACGTGTCCCTGGAACTGTGCGCAGCACTGTGCACATCTGCATTCGGTCAAGAGCTGTTCTGGACGCCCACCTGCTCCCGCTGTGATTTAGCTGCCACGGGTGCAGTGGTGGGTGCACAGAGTGAAGTCCGGGGCTGTGGGTGGGGGCGGCCCCGCACGTGAGCCTTATCTGGGGTGTCGTGAGGAGATGGCTGGGCGCAGGAAGGGGTGGCATGCAGTGCTGTGAAGTCCTCGCGAGGAAGCAGCACTTGAGCAGCTTCCATTGCAGGCATCCTGTGCATCATGTACAGTTATGAGCAGGGAATTAACCTCTGGTTTCTGTTTGGGGAGAATTCTGTGGCTCCCACTTAGGGGACAGATAGTATAAGGGCAAAGAGGAAAGTTGAAGTGCCAGGCAGGTGGTTTGAGCAGCGGGCTGTCCCAGCTGAATGTGGCAGAAGAGGCACTGGCACAGCTGGTGGTACCATAATAAGGCTGGCTGGGGCTGAGGGAGGGGAGGAGCAGGCGAGGGTTGCACTCAGGGGACCTTGGTCAGCAGGGAGATGAGGGAAAGAAAGCTGGGGGTTCTACAGAGCCAAGGGTTGGGTTTTGGATATTTGAGAACTTGTGTTACCACAGTGAAGAGTTGGGCAAGAGAGCCAGGCACTAGGAACTGCAGGCTCAAGGAGTTGCCATTGTGCCTGGTATGCCAGGCTGTGGACTCGCTCACCAGCAGCATTTGGGAGCCCACTGCTTGGGTTAACTGGCTCGTCTGTGCCACTCCCCTCTGTGTGGATGAGGAAACGGAGGTGGAGCAGGTTCACTCATGTCCCCACAGCACAATCACAGCTCAGCCACAAGGTTGGACTGCTTGTCGACCACTGATGACTGACACAGGAGCAGAGTCTGTGGATTCAGGATGCTGCAGTCAGACTGGAGGGAGCTGGGAAACTAGTGAAGGGGGTAGAGCCCACCGAGTCTGCCCACCCCAGTTACCCTGCAAGATGGCCGGCCACTCTCCACCTCCTTTACTGCTGGGAAACAGGTACCACATGCTGCTCAGCCAACAAGAGGCTGCTGCCCGCTCAGCAGGACCCTGACAGCCTCTGGGATCCGATCAACCACACTGAAGCTAGGGGTGCAATTACGCACCCTGGGCTTCCCCATCACTGTGTCAGCACAGGAGCCCAAGGTGCAGCTCCCAGGGCCCCACGAGGAGCACCAGCCTGCTCTGCTTGCCTTGAGGAGAACAGGGGCCACACTGCCCACCCTCTGGGAGCCACTTGCAGGCAGATCGCAAGCCCCTCCTCCCGGAAGGTAGAATGGGCTTCAGGGAGCCTCCATTCAAGCAGAAGCCTGCTGCTGAGCCCTCGCGTGTGCACGGGGGACCCTCAGGCCTCATGGCCACCTAGTGTGGCACTGCCCTCACCCGACAGGGCACAAATGAGGGGAGGTACTGTGTGGCGGATGCTGGGACTAGCCGAGGCTCTGACTCCAGCACGTGCAGTTCCATCCTATGCCAGCCTGGCTTCAAGCTAGGTGCAGCTGGCAGAGGGTGCTGCAGAGGGACCCAGCGCTGGCAGGCAGGGCCAATGCTTCCAAGAGTCCTTTTGTGACACAGACTCAGACTGTGACCTCCAGGAGTGTACTCAGAAGAAGTGGAACCCTGTGCAGAACCTGGCTTTGTCCAAACCAGCAACTGTGTTCTTAGCAGTTTTCTGAGGCTCTGAGAGCGTTTCTACATGTGTGCACATGCGTACATACATGTGTGCATACATGCCCATGTCTAAAATAAAGATAGCTTTAACCGGGCATGGTGGCCCATGCCTGTGACCCCAGAATTCCACAGGCTGAGGCAGGAGGATCACCATGAATTCGAGGCCAGCCTGTGCTACACAGCAAGACCATTTCAGAAAACCATATAATAATGATGATAATGATAGTAACAATTTTAAAAATTCAGGAATAATCTCCCAAATTTACTGTTTAGATGGCTTGACAAGATTTATCCCAAGTCACTCTGCTGAAAGTCGGCCTCTCATACTTCAAAATAAGAGTCCACAGTGTCTCATAGAAAGACAAAACACTGTTGGATTTTTGTATGTACATTTTAATATATTTGTAACATCTTGGAAAATTAATACAAAGAAGTACCCTGAATTTCTGACTTGACTGTAGGAAATTATTTTGTGTTGCCTACGGAGATATTTTATGTAATTGTCTTTTCTTTCTCTGTTTTTCTTTTGAGATGAAGTCTTACTGTTTAGTTTAAGCTGGTCTTGAACTCATTATGTAGCCTGGGCTGGCCCTGAATTTGTGGTGATCCTCCTGGCTTAGCCTCCCAACTGCCTGGATTAGAGGCATGTGCCACTGGACCTGGCTTATTTTGTTGTTGTTTTTAACATAGGGTCTTGCAGTGTAGTTCAGGCTGGCCTTGAATTCATCATGTAGCCATGCTGGCCTCATTACTTGCGTGATCCTCCTGCCTGTGCCTCCCGAGTGCTCAGATCACCAGCATATGCCACCAGGCCAGGCACACAGAACATTGTAAGGAAGAGGTGCTAGTGCTGAGCCATAGCCCACTCCAAGACAAAGATGTCTCCCAGAGCTGAGTGGAGCCAGGGCTGGAAGTAGCCTCCCAAATCCGATCCCAGAGCAAACCGAGCTGTGACTTCCACTCCTTGGCACAACTTGAGCTGGGTTACATTGCAGGCCACATAGACCAACTCTGGCTGTCCCAGCAGGAAAGGAGGTCAGAAGGCCGGTGAGTGCCAGCCTTCGAGGAGGGGCTTTGAGGGGTGCGAGCCGGTCAGCAGAGGAAGCTGAGAGCAGGCAGGCCCCGCTGTGGGGTGAGGGGGCTTGTGACTTCAGACGCACATCCTGGACCTGTGTATGGGCTGGTGGGGAAGGTGGCTGCTCACTGATACACAAGGAAGCCCCGAGAGATAGAAAACAGCTTCTCCAAGAAAATCAGTGCTGAAGAGAAATGACGTGCTGCTGGACGCAGAAGAGGCCTCGGGGATGGGGCCAGGTTTCTCCAGCTGAAACCTGCGCTCACGAGGATGCCGCTACGCCGCCCGCACTCTGTGGATTCTGTCTCCTCTGCACATCTGGAGTGACTGCTACTTCCTTCCAGTGCCGAACTCTTGACCAGGTGCCTGCCCCCAGACGGTGGAGGTCTTATACCGCCTCTTGGGCTGGCCTTGCCCTTAGAGTGGTGTGCAGGCGTCCATGGGACAGAAGGCTCAGCAGGTCCTGGAGAAGCCTGCGGTTCTACAGTCTTGGCGACTTCCATGTCACCCAGGACATCTACAACAATGCTTTCAAGGCTGACTCAGACCTCTGCGACCTGGGCCTCACCCTTAGTTTCCTTTTTAAAGCACTGGAGTGATTTTAGAGTCAGTCAGAATGGAAGACTGCCAAGCCTCCCTGCTCAGTCTGTCACTCTCTGGGCCACATGGAATGAGACCAGCCATCTGGTCGCTTATGACACAGCCAGGACAACCTCCTGCGCTCCACCCTGCTTCCCCGATGGGTGTCTGTTAATAAAGGCTGCAAGTCTTCTACATCTCCATAGACAGAACCAGCAGACCGAGAACGGTGTCTGCCCACCGGGATGAAGCAACTGTAAATTCGGGAGTGATGGGGCTTCATTGTCACTAATGGCCCCTGCTGGAGCACTGTGTCTGGGAAAGAACCCAAGTGCATTTCAAGAAGAACCTGCAACTGCATCCAGTCCTCTTTCCTCAGCAGTTCCTGCCCTACAAACTCCACCAAAGGCGCGACATTACGGGCCGCCTCAGAACTGTGTCTGCAGGAAAGGAGGTGGATTTTTCATGGCAGGCGCTGGAACTCCTGAGCTAAATCCCAGCCAAGGAGGTGAATATTGCCGGAGACAGAGCCCTCCAAGCCCGAGCCTCCGGAACAGGCTTAGGCATGTGATGTAGGAGATGAATTCCCACTCAGAGGAGGAATTTGTGAACAGAAATAAGTAGAACCTGTCATTGCAGCTAGATCTCATGGGGTGTTGGAGGCCCCTCTAGATGCTTGTTCAGCCTGGCAGGGATAGGCCATGGAGTCCCTACTGTGTCAGCGAGGCCCGAGGTTCTGCTCGGCATCCCCGATGGACAGTGCAGAGCCCCACAGCAGAACTATCCCTACCCAAATGGCGCCCGAGCCACAGTAGGAACCTAGTGGTGGCCAAGCTTGGAACAAATCCACTTCCTGAGGGCCAAAGAGATGCCTTCCCGCCCTGGGATAGCTTGGGCTTCAGTAGACAAAGGAGTCAAGGAGCTGGCCCTGGGCATTTGGCCCTGAGCGTGGAAGCAGGCTCCGTGTAGCTGGTTGGGGGGCTGATGGGCATCCCTTCTCCCTGCCTGTTCTCCACTGGGTGCAGGACCATCTCCCCTAGAGCAGCTGGCACTGCTGAGCACCTTCGAGAGCAGTCTGTGGGGTGTGGTTCTCATCAACAGAAGCAGTTAGTGCTCAGGCAGTCCTGCTGGTGGGAACTGTCAGGCACCTGCTAGTGTTACCATGGGTGACAGGCCCGGCTTCTTGGATTCTCATTTGTGTGATGAACCAAGAACCAGACATCAGGCACACAAGGGAAGGAACGAGTGGCAAAGTTCAGTCAGACAGCAGCACGCTCAGAGTGAGCGGGCTCATGCCTGGGAAGAAAGGAGAGGCGCATCGCTGTGCCTGTCATGTGTCCTTTTCCATGAGTCCCTGTCATCACTGGGCAGCGAGATGCAGTGGACAGTGCAAACATCATGGCTGCCCACGAAGAGGGTTACTCAGCACATGCAGCAGTGTCAGTGCGCAGGCCCCGCTTCGGGCTCCTGGAATGTTCTGGGGAGGCCTCTGGAGTGTTGGTTATTCTTGCCTCAGGGCTGAGGCTGGTGCTGAGGTGTTGCCCAGTGCCTGCTGAGTGGAAGAGAAGGGGTCTAGCCGAGGCCACAGTCCCAGTTGTGCACCTCTGTTATTAATAATAGTAGAAATTGTATAATAATACCGGTCTATATGTCTAAAAAGGAACTCTTTCTGTGATGCATGTTTTTCATGCAGAAGAACTGAAATTGGTACATAAACCTCCTTACAGTAAAGGCACACTAACTACGTCATGTGTGGGACTCAGCTCGGTGACCCTTCCCTTCCTCCATCTGAACAGCCCTTGTCAGGGCCAGGGCCACACTGGCCAAAGCAGGTTTTCTAATACACTGGGCCTTATCTTACAGGCCTGCTGAGAACCCCCTCCAGCTGGCACACCCACTGTTCTTCCAGTAATAACAGTGACACCAGGTCCGCCCCGCTTAGCTGCCCCTGCTCTTGGCCCTGGGGATCACTCCATCTCTGCAACTTTAGCAGTGAGGCTGCCGAGGCCAC
This sequence comes from Petromus typicus, assembly GCA_004026965.1. Lineage (NCBI taxonomy): Eukaryota > Metazoa > Chordata > Mammalia > Rodentia > Petromuridae > Petromus > Petromus typicus. The sequence continues at coordinate 13,266 of PVIR01009082.1, read as the reverse complement.
TGCTATGCAAGTCAAGCCCTCCTGAGCCTCAGGCACCTCAGCCGACTCTGGAGCAGCAGAGCAGGGGTATTAAGTGAGCTACGTTAGCAGCTGCTGTGTCTGAGGGAATTTCCAGGGTGCAGAGCGATTCCAGGAGCTCTTGTGTGAGCGGTCCTGTCCCAGTCCATGGAGGGACCACCGAGGGGACAATGCGAGACTTGGCCAAGGCGCACAGTGAGACGTTACTGCAGCTGCTCTGACCGCTTGCCTGCTGGAAGAACCCAGCACCAGTCCCTGTCCCTGGGATCCTCTCACTTGCGGAGCGAGAGTTGCTTCTGGTTCTGAGCCGCCTTCTCCCCTCCGTGCTGCCCAGCCTCCTGCTGTGTCTGGTGTTTCCGTTCTGATCAAGTCCATCTCGGGGTTCCATCTCGGGGATGCGTGCGAAGCGGCTCTGTCAGGTTCACTGGGTCCTGTTTGACTTTCCAGACACAGGACCTGCTGGTGGCATGTGGGGAGCAGTAGGCACTGGCTTGGGAACCCTGTACCACTTCCCAGGAATTCTGTGAGCCAGAAAACATGGCCATCACTAAAAATGGAGTCATGGAAGTGTGACAGTGACAGTGGAAACCACTCCGCGGTTTGACACGCGTGGCTAGCACTCAGCGTCTCAGTCCTGGTTCTCTCAGAGTGGCTGTACTCTCCTGCGCATAGACAACTGCTTGTGGCACTTGTGCCAGCCTGGTGTGCACAGCCTGATCCAGAGGCAGCCCTTCTAGACATCGCACAGCAGGTCACGGACCTGTGATGTTGTGTGTCCATGTGATGGGACACTGTCAGCGTGAAAAGCACGAGCCCTTGCTACAAGTTGGGCTGATACTGAGCACAGTGAGCTGGTCTGAAGTACAGTGAGCTGGCCTGGTCAGAGCAGTGCAGACCCGGTCACTTGCTCCTTGCGTGGTGGAGGCTGGAAGTCCAGGGCCGGGTGCCAGCTGATATCCCCAGAGAGATCTTGCTTCCCAGCTTGGAGGCAGATCTGCCACTCCTCATCCCGCGTGTGCATGCAGAGAGAGAAAGCTGTCTAGGGTCCGATCCCTGGCCCCATCTAACACTGACCGACTTCCAAGTGCCCCACCTCCAGGCCTCTCGGAGTGAAGGCTGCAGCCTGTGAATACCGGTTGGTCCCAGCAGCAGCAGGCACCTGGTTCTGTTGGTGTTTCTATAGTGACACCACTGTGGTTGTTGGTGGGGGCCTACATCAGTATGGGGGAGGACAGGGTCACATACGAGCCTGCGTGATAGGGCGGCTCCCAGAAGCACCCATCGTATCCTGCCTCTGTCCTCACGCTGCAGGCCAGCTCCCTGCCAGCCTGGGCCAACCAGATCCTGTCCCTCAGCGCAGTGCTAGCACTGCGTCTGGGAGGCAGAGTGCCAGGCTTGCGAGTGCTGGGCCTGACGGGCCTCTTCCCCCTTAGGTGCGCTGGATCAGACCACAGAATGGATAAGAGAGACTGTGAAGGAAGAGCTGCTTTCTCTTTCCGAGGCAGCCTTAACACCCGGGGCGGAAAATAGCTCCAAGCCAACTCTGAGCCCCCGACTAGTGCTGAATAACAGTTACCTGAAGCTGTTGGAGTGGGATTTCCAGAACAGAGACCTCCCGGAGGTGAGGCTGCCCCTCCCTGGCTCCCCTGGATTGTAGCCAGCCTGCGCCTGCACCTGGTGAATAACAGAAAGGGGGTTTGGATGTGGAGCTGTTTATCTTACATTTTCATGGTGTTGTGCTTCCCTTTCTATTTTTACATTCCAAATAAATCTGCTAGACACTTGTGACAGATGGGCCTCGGCTGCAGGAGCTGGCGGGAAGGCTGCACCAGCTGAAGATGATGGCCTGCCTGTCCCTGATCACCAGCAGCACAGCAGGTGCCGCCTGGGAAGGGCTGCCCGAGCTCCCTCACAGGCTGAAGCGGATCGCGGCCGCTCTCCTTGAGGGCGCGCACGAGGAGTAAGTGTGGACATGGGTGTACCAAGTCACCGCGTGCACACACGGGAGTAGCCATGGCAGAGAAACTTACCTTACCCCTCCTCCTTCTGGAATATCTGCTAATGTCTGAAGGCCTGGAGAGGGGAGGTGCTTTCCATGACAGGCCCCAGGGTGAGTGAAGAGCTCCCACCTCGGTGAGGACGTGCGGGCTCCTTGACAGCCAGCCCTGGAGGCCCACACTTGTGATCCTAGCATTCAGGAGGCTGAGGTAGGACGGTCAATGAGAGCTTGAGGCCAGCCCGGACATAGTAAATTCAAGGCCAGAACAGTGCAAAAAATAAAATTCGGAAATGCACCCAGCCCAGGGTGTAAGAATCACATGGTCGCGGAGAGCTCTCCAGGCTTGGTTGTCCAACAGCCTCATTTTCCTGCAATGAGATATTTGTTGGGCAGAAAGTCTTTGGAGTGGTGACTGTCCTGTCCTTCAGAGACGGGACACATGTCTGGGGAAAGCTTTGATGCTGCTGAACTCGCCCCAGGATGGCACTTCGGCCGCTCACTAAGAATCCTGCTTAGCTTTCAAATTAGGTCATTTGCTGAAATCCTGTCCTGGTCAGGACAGAAAATGGCCAGCTTGGTCCTTGGCCAGATGTCCACCGGGGACTTAGGTGGGTCAGCACCTCCTGCTGGCTCACACTGGGGCCGTTTCAGGGCCGTGTCCTCGTTATACCTGTCGGGAAGGGAGATGCACCTGTCCTCCCATCCGTGCATACTTGGCGAGCTCAGAGGTTATTTGGTAAAACCTTAGATCAGGAGCCGGGCATTGAGGTGGACACTTGTGATTCCAGCACTCAGGAGGCTGAGGCAGGAGGATCACTGCAAGTCCCAGGCCAGCCTGGGCTACACAGTGAAACTTCATCAACAAATAAAAGCCCCAGGGTCTCATGTAACCAAAGCAAACAAATTAAAGCCCCAAGGTCTCAAGCTGAGTTGAAGTTTAAAGAAAGGAGGATTGCCCTGGGCTGCTCAGCTGACTTGGGAGGCCCTGCTCTCTGTGGAGCTAGTGCTGCCCTGAATCCACTGCCTGCAGCATCTGCAGCGCTTGTCTTGTCCCACAGTGTCTTCCCCGAGGCCCGTGCTTTCCAGACCTGGTCCTCGAGTGGGTCTGGGGGTTGCTTGAGAGTGACACGAAGCATGTGGACACCGGTGACACTCCTCACAGAGCTTCGGGCCAGACAGACCAGGGTTAGCTCACAGCTTGCGGTTTTCTTGTTCTGTGTGAACAAGTGCCTTTTTCTTTAAAGTTTTTTGAGACAATGTCTCTCCATCTAGTCCAGGCTGGCCTCTGCCTCAAGAGCTCTGGGGTTGCAGAGTATGTTACCACACCTGGCTGTTTTATTTATTTTTAAACACGTTCCTGAATTGCTCTGAGCTTCACTCTCTCCCTGTCAGAGGGAACTTTCAATGACCACAGCCTCCTGTAGTGTAAGGAGATCCGGCGTCTGTGCCCGGGGGCCCAGCTGCAGCTGTCACTATCCTCCTTCCTGGTTTTACGTGGTTGCTCACCTGATCTTTAATTTTTTTCCTTTCTCAGGAAACGAACATGGTGGGTTCTCAGTCATCCTCATTACTTACAAGGTGATTCATAACATCAAAGAGATGATTCCAAACAGCCAGGTGCCCCCTTGTCATTGATAGTGGTCTGGTAACACATATTGACCACGAGCCAGTCTGCTTTTGCAATGTCCAGGAAGCCTTGGCTTGTGTTAAAATCCCACTGTCCTTTAGCTTGGGTGCCCATGAGTCAAAGCTGGAGACGCTTGAGCAGCTGAAGTTATCAATATTTCCCCTCAGAGTGCAGACGCCCAGAGACAGGCCTGGGGTGCACGTCCCAGCCGAAGGAGCACGAGGTCGTGTGGCAGCTGTCAGTGATGGCCAGACCGGATGTGTCTCTCTCCTGCCCGCTTGGCATTTTCTAGGAGCTAACTCAGGAATATGGCAGGAGCTGGGCCCTGAACCCCAGGTGCCTGACACCCCGTGTGCACACTAATGCACCTGTTGTGCTACTTCCTTCCTATAACTTTGTCTCTCTGAGATACCTGAGAGATGGGTGCACTGTAGATAGTGAGGCACAGCATGTCATTGTCACCCCTCATTGAGTTCAGCAGCGCCTGAGCGCCTCTCCCCTCACTGCACCCAGTGTTTCTGGACCCTGTGTTTGGTCTCAGTCGCCAGTTAAGGCGAGCAAGATCCCTTGATCAGGGTTAGTAACCTGACCTCTGTTGTTTGATTGGTGCTATTGAGAGGAAGCAAATTGATTCTGCTTCATTTCCCAGGGATGTTAAAATAAGAATGTGTGAATGGGCCACTCAGACTAATTTGGGGGAGTAGACTGGTATTATCTCGCATGCCACTGAGGTGGCAGGCTTATTTTCAAGGCAGCCTTCTGCCTTAAATTCCAGGCCATGTGATGACTGGTGCTGGAACAGGAGTTACTATTTACTAAGTTTATTCTAGCGAAAGTAATTATTGTTGGTAGAGGAGAAAGTTGAGGGGGGCCAGGGAATTCGCTCAGTAGTTCCATCCTCTGCTTGGCAAACTCAAGGTCCCGAGTTTGATGCTGGGACCACATACCACAATGGTAGTGTGGTGGTTCACACCTATGATCCCAACCCTTGGGAGGCGCAGGCAGGATTGCTGACAATTCAAGGCCAGTCTGGACAACATAGTGAGTTCAGGACCAACCTGAACTACAAAGCGAGACCTTGTCTCAAAAAACTAAAAAAAGAAGAAGAAGAATAGAAAGTTGCTCAACATCCCATATAAAAAAAACCCAACGCCTGTCTCAGAACAAATACTTTTTGTGATCGGATTTATTCTGCTTTATAGGTCTTTTAACCTGCAGGGGGCGCTGAATTCCATCGGGCTCCAGACTTGCGCTGAGGTGAACAAGGCGCTGGCTGAGAGAGGCTTCCCGGCTTTGGGTGCAGAGGTTCAGGCGAGTCTTATTGGTCAGTTTTCAAGCCTCGAAGATGAGAACAGCCCTGTCCGGGCCTTGATAGGTGAGTCTCCTTCAAGTCCAGTCCACTTAGCTTGCTGGTTGTATAACTCCTGTGGGTGTCGATCATTTTCTAGTCTTAAGCACATGACTAAGTTTTGGTTGTTGGAGTATTTTAGAATCTAGTGTTTCAGATTGATGCTCAACTGTTGAGGTTCATAGAAATGTTCCCCAAAAACCCTAGCCTGCAGGAAATACTTCTGAGCCTGGCACCCTGGTGCTTAGCCTACAGCAGCTATTGGAGGCTAAATGTTTGCCACAGGAATAAATGTCAATGGTGCGGAAGGCCTGGAACTCTGGCTTCCCCGCATGGACATGTGCAGGGTGGGGGCCTGGGTCTGTGGTGTCTTCACACTTGTGGGGATCCCAGGCAGGCACCCTTTGCCCAGCTAGTCCAGCACCCAGAGAGTGGGCCAAGGTCTATGGAGTGAGACCAGAGGATTCGGGTCCTTCTGCTCAGGGCGAGGGAGGTGGGACTGGAGCAAGGGGCCTCATGAAGTTGGCGCTCAGTGTCACGCTGTTTCTGTGAGCTGGGAAGACAGAGACGCCCTCACTTAGGGGCCTGCATTTGGAGCCTTGATTTCCTGCCTCCTCCTCCCACTACTGCGTACCCCAGTGGCCTCCTCTCCTGTGGTGGTGGCTTCTGCTCCAGCCACATCTTTCTGTGCCTGAGCGAAGCAGTAACAAAGAGGCTGTGTCACTGCGCTTGGATCCCTGTGCCAACTGGTCAGTGGCCAAAGAGGGCGGAACTGAGTGCAAATCTACATCCTCATTGCCTGGCAACTCCTGCCCAAGGCTCCCTCAGCAGCCACACTGGGCACAGCGCTGTGGGTGTCAGGGGACAGACGACTGGCAGCAGTGACAGACATGGCCCCTGTGCCCAGCAGTCGGGCTAAGAGCTGTTCCCAAAGGGCAGAGGAGGGAAGATGGGGACCGAACGCTCTGTGCTGGCCTCATGGGATGGGGCGCGTGTCCCGCACTGCTGTTGCTCTGTGAGGTGCTGAGCCCACAGGTGACCGTCCTGCATCCTTCGGGCCTGAGTGAACAAACACACGAGACTCAGGTCAAGTGATGCTCACCGAGGCTGCTGCCAGCTGGGCGAGTTGCTGCCCCCCAGGCCTGTCAGCTCCAGGGTTTGGGATCCTAACTGTGTAGCTGGGCTCCTGTCTGAGCTGGAGCCGGACAACTGTCCTTGTTTCTCTCATCCCTGGGCCTGTGTGAGATGGGGAGGCCAGGTGTGTCAGCAGGGAGAGGGTGCATCCGTGGGATATGACGCTGGCAACCCACCCAGCTCGCCCAGCCAACTGGCAACCCCTGTGCAAATCGAGAGCGTGTCTTAGCCTCGTGAAATGTTGCCCTGGCAGCCCGAGGGCCCTGGCTTGAGTTTCTCTTCCCTTGGACACACCTCTGGCAGACACACATTGTCACTGCTCTTGTGAGCCTTGACCTAAAAATGGACTCTGCCCAGGGAGACAGAACTGCTGTTGGCACAAGAACGGTTCTGGAAAGGCACCTTGCAGGACTGTATTTGGACTGTGCCTGACAGAGACAGACCCCACCTGAAGGCAGCGGTCTCTGAGGGAAGTCCAGAAGTCAGCACTGGCCTTTATGCTTGCAGGGGACCTCCAAAAGGTCCGGGGATGTGAGGAGGACTTGGCCAGTCGGGGAGGGGGGGGTATCTTCCCTGTTCGGAGCCCATGTTGTTCTGCCTCCTTCCGTTCTTAGTTGATGCGCTATCCACCTTCTATCTATCTCTCTGTCTGTCTCTGTCTATCTACCTGTCACCTACCAACCTCTCCATCTGTCATCTCTCTGCACTACTGGGTTGAACCCAGGGCCTTCACACTGAGCTGTGTCCTCAGGCTTTTTTTCACTTGTTATTTTGAGACAAGGTTTCACAAAGAGGCTAAATTTCCCAAATTGGGCCTAAATTTGCAGTCTGCCTGCCTGAGCATCCCAGAGTGCTGGAATCATAGGTATGTGCCACCCAAATGGCTCGCCATCCTCATTTTCAAGAACTTTGATTATCCTGGTGATGTGTGACAATTTCTTCTCGCTGAACCTTCCAGATGAGCCTTAGTCATTCCTGAAGTTTAGCTGCATTTCCAATGGGTTCAGGGCATGCTCGCCAGGAATACAGTCAGTGAGACAGAGCCCCGCCTTCGCCCTCTCTCCCACCCCCACCCCTCCCCCCAGAGAGCTGGCTCTCTCAATGGCGAGGTGAGGGTGGGACCACCTGGTTATAGACCAGGGAACCATAGAGAAGGCATGTTAGACTTGGCCTAGAAGGTCTCCTGACTGGCAGGAGATGAGGTGGAAGGGTGTGTTGAAGGGGCAGTTCTGCCTGAGCTCAGACTGTGGCTTAGGCCAAAGTGCAGGGCCATTGTCTGTGGTCAGTGGTGTGCAATCTCCATGGGAGACTCCCTTGTCTGTGAGGCTGTGGAGGCAGACTCGGGGCCTGAGAGCTGTGGCAGCCAGCTGTGCCCTGCACCAGGTGGCAGGCACACCTGAGTGCACGTGCAGTGGCTCAGGCTGACAGTGGCCACCTGCAGGGAGACTGGACCTTTACTGTCCCAACAGCACACTTCTGAGAGCGCTATTAAAAAATGATAGCAAGGTCTTGGGTTTAGCTCAGTGGTACCACACCTGCCTCGCAAGCACAAGGGCCCAAGTCTGATCCCCGGGACCTCATAAATAAATAAAAATAAAAATGATAGAACAGCAGGCAGAAACTTCGACTGTCTGAGAAAATCTAGGTGTGTGGTCACCCTTTCCTCAACCCTGGCTGTGCCAGACCGTGATTGCAGATGGCTTCTGTTTTACATTCCACGTGAGTCCCAGGAGTCCCTGGTCAGCTGGGCAAGAGGGCGGGTCCTACCGCACCGGAGCGGAGAGGAGTCAGGCAGCGCGGATGCTCAGTGTCTTTAACATCACTTGTTTCAACACTTTTTCCTCCAGATAAACGCATCCAGCTCTACATGAAGAGCCTCCTTGGCCCTCCCAGCCCCCCTAAGTCCATGCCCCCCATCCCGGGGGGCCTGGCAGTGATTCAACCGGAGCTGGAAGCACTGGGGACGCAGTATGCCAACATCGTGAACCTCAACATGCAGGTGTATGGACCATTTTATGCAAATATTCTTCGGAAGCTGCTTTTTGGGGAGGAGACCAGCCCAAGGGCAGAGGCTGCGCTCCCAGCCAACTGAGCAGGTCCGACTTGGAGCGAAGGCGCAGCCACGCCTCGCAGCGGCGCTAGAAACCGTCCTGCCAGGGCCACCAGATAGCCCAGATCCAGGCTCTACCTGCGTAAAGTTTTCAAGTTTAAAACGGACATTTTTAACAAACAGAATTTGTACTTATATTACTGATATAATACTTGGATTTTCTTAGACATTTGTATTTGGCTTAGACATTCAACCTGCAAGGAGTTCCCTCATTTATTACTATCACATCAAATGATTTTGACCGGGGGCCTAACTCCTGAAAGATTGAAAGTGGAAGCCAGGCATGATGGTGCACTCCTGTAATCCCAGCATTTTGGAGGCTGAGGCAGGAGGATCACTGTGAATTTGAGGCCAACCTGAACTGCCTAGCAAGGGCCTGTCTCAAAAAAAAAAAACAAAAAAGAGAAAATGAGACTGGTGAGAAGAACCCCAAAACTGATGTGAAGGAGACCGCAGCATCTGAAATGTGTAATTATATTCATTAGTGTGAATTAGGAGCTTACATAGTAAGTCCTCAAAGTACATCATTGTACCAAATCATATTTTTAATACCAATTATCAGTATTTATTTAGAAGTTAAATTTATTACTTTTTAATGCTATTTACAAATTCATATAAAACCTCCCTTGTTTGTTTAGTGAAAAATAGAAAATCCCTTCCTTCTAAATTTTTATTCTAAAGCTTGATTTCTTCCTACAAATAACCTGTCCTCCAGAGTTTGCACAAATCTCTTAGTGAGTGTCCTTGCACGTCTCAGGCCACTGATAAGGTTTATATGAGATTTTAATATTTTTATGGAAAGCAGGGCTGATTTTAATTGGTTTCTTATAAAAAGGGAAGTTTACAGTAAAATGAGATCTTGTTCCCCATGGGGCTCCCATCTGAAAAGAAAAGAAAACAGCTGTGTGTAGTGGTATACCCCTTTAATCCCAGAACTAGGGAGGTTGAGGCAGGAGGATCACCTGGACTTTGAGGCCAGCTTGAGCTACATAGCAAACCCTGTCTCAAAAAACAAAACCAAAAACCAAACCAAAACAAAACAAAACAATCTTGAGCTGGAGATTTAGCTCAGTAGTTCTGGTGCCTGCCTTGCAAGTACAAGGGCCCAGGTTCGATCCCCTGATACCTGGTAACCTTATACCACAATGCCAGGTGTGGTGACTCATGCCTATAATCCCAGCACTTGGGAGGCAGAGGCAGGAGGAGTCTGAGGCTGATTTCAGGGCCAACCTGTACTACAAAGTGTACTTTATCTCAAAAAAAAACTTAAAAAAAAAAAAAAAAGATCTCCATACACAAAAAAACCCAACAACAAAAAAGAAAATACAAAAACAAAAACAAAAACAAAAAAACCCTAGACTTTGGGTATCTTATCCCTGACTAGCAAATGCCTTCCGTGATGAACAAGCCCTGACCTGCGTGCCCAGGCTGCCCTTGTGAGGGCATTTGCCATCCTGAGCCCGAGCCAGCCCCGGGCAGCCGGGCCCTGCAGTCCTGGATTCTGGAGTCCTTGTGTGCGAGGGACATGCTGTCCTGTAGTCTGGCCCTCGGACCGAAGCTGCTCTGCGGCTCCAGACACAGGTCGTCTGCTTCCCAAGGACCCACTGGGCATGTGAAACAACAGGCCGAGTCACCATGTCAGCTCTCTCTGTCTGTGTCCTGAAGGCCCGCCACATTCTCAGGAAATCCCCAAGTTCAGCTCTTCCCACAATGCCCAGTACCGGAGGCAGTGTCCTGCCCCGAAGTGGCCGGGTGGGGACCAAAGGGCGTTACTGGCCTGCCCTCTCATCCGCCATGCTTCCAGGCTTGGGCACCATCCATCCAAGCTACAACCCATCCCCGTTCCCCAGCTGTCCTGGGCACACAGGCGGGGCACAAGTGTGGTCTGCTGCTCCTCTCCAAGCGGAAGTGTGTGCCATCCGGTCGGGGTTTGATCAAGCTGTACTTGATTATCTGCAGTCCACTGCAGGAAAACAACGTGTAAACATAGTGTTTTCTTTAAAAAAAAACTTTAAAATGGAGGGCATTCTCATTTAAGTGGCAAAATAAATCTATCTCCAGTCTGGATTTAGGGAAACATACTTAGGAGGATTTTTAAGTCATGTCCTTAGCACGTTTAGTCTTTATTTCACTTCTGCTTTGGTTGTTTCCCTAATGTGATCTTGTCTTGTGACTTGATTACACACCATTTACATATTTTCACTTTCTTGTTAGAACATGTATTGTGTGCACCAAATTTGAAAAACATTAAATATATTTTGACACAGCCAGTGTGCCTGTTTGTGAACCTTTGGGTCCTGTGGGGTGGGACGTGATGTTTGTGTGGTTGTGCTGGAATGTCCCGGGTGGTCGCTGGAGCCTCGGACAGAAACTCCTCATTCACTCCTCTGACAGGCGCCTACTAAGTGCCTGCCTTGTGCTCGATGTACCACTTGTGATGCTCAGATGGTTAGACACTGTCCTGGAGTGTATAGTCTAGCAAAGAGGACGAACTTCAACAGTCACAGGGAAGAGTAATAACCATTATAAAATACGTACAGTTGATGGCAGGGAAAAAATCGAACCATTTCATGGGGAAGTTAACACTTAGCCTGAAGAGTGAAGGGTGCACAGAACTCAAAAGAGAGCCAAGGGCCGGCCCGATGAGCACACAGGTGCTGTGACAGCCGGCTGCTGAGCAGGCACGCAGTGCAGGAGGGCCGGCGAGGGAGCGAGGCAGGTGCAAGGCCTTGGGAGCATGCTGTCTGGTCTCGGACACAGGAGAGGCCGGGAGCAGATTTGTGTGTAGGGCGGGGTTGCCTGGCCACAAACCGTGGGTTGGTGTGGACAAGACGGGTATGTCAGGCAGTGAAAGAGGACATGGAACGGAGGCAGAAAGGAGCACTGGCTGAGCCTCTGAGGACCGGGCAGGGAGACGGCGGAACCAGCGACCACTGCGGCTGCTGAGGCAGCCCTCGCCTGCCCTCATGACGCTGCCCCTGCTTGACAGCCCCAGGCCCAGAAGTCCCTGGAGTTGGGGGCATCTGCACAGGGCCCTGAGCTTTCTGCACAGCCCAGACACACCTGCAGTCCCTCTGCAGAGGAAGAGAAACAAATCCACCAAGGTAAGAACTGAGTGAGAAATTTGGAAGGGACTCTGCCAGACAGCGGTGCTTCTGAGAACGGTACCGAGCAGCCATCATGCACTCCCACCCACTCTTCACTGATTCTCACCGTTGTAAAGCCAGGTCCTCCACTCTGAGCTATTCCCCAGTACTTTCTGATAATGTATTTTTGAGACAAGGTCTTGCTAAATTGTTAAGTTACCCACACGATCATCCTCTTGCCTCAGCCTCCCAGTGCTGGGATGAGAGGCTTGCACCAACAGGCCAGGCTTCATTGGTCTAGCTCTTGGCCCGCTGGCCAGAGTCCCATCACAGGGAGGCTGGCGACTGCTGGGGCCAGGGCAGGCACAGCAGGTGACATGAGCCCAGACCCCGAATGCTCCCCTGAGCAGCAGTGAGCCTCCTCCTGGGGAAATGTGCTTGGCATCCACCTTCACCTGCTCATGTGGCCCCTGCAGCACCAGGTTGGGAGAGTTCTCGAGCCAGATGTGATGTTAAACGGATCCCTGGGCACCTCTGTGCTAGGGTTTGCCACTTCTTTGCATCTGTCTCAGCGGCAGCCAGCTCTCTGTCTCTCTGTTTCTCTCCCTGATTCTGTGTGTGTGTCTCTCTCTCTTTGTCTCTGTCTCTGTCTCCTTTTCTGTCTCAGGGTATGAGGTTCCAAAACCTAACATTCACTGTTCAGTGAAAGCGGTATGGGACCAATGGTTGCAAGAATCCCCAGTACTTATTTATATATTCTCATAGGGAGTGGGGGAGAGGGTCTTTCCAGGTAGCTCAGGCTGGCCTCAAGCTCTCTGAGATCCTCCTGTCTCAGCCTCCTGAGTGCCAGGCACACAGGCATACACACAATGTGGGCCTTATATCCCCACTATTTCATAGCTTCGAGGACCCCAGCCAGTCTTCAGTCTCCTTACACCTCCAGCTTCTGCCCAACCTGGAGTCACCTGTCGGGGCAGCCATGTAGTCACAGGGCCCTTGAAGCAGGGCAGGGCCAGCTGCGCAGCAAGGCCTGGAGCCCACGTGTCCTAAGTCTCCCCGGGCCTCGAGGTCTGTACTCAGAGAAGGAGGATGCATGTAGCACAGAAGGATAGACTGCTGGTCTCCTCAGACCCGACCACTGCACACTGCCATGGCAGAGGCTCAAGGGCCAGAGAAGCTGCTGCGCGGCACCCCTAAGGTCAGCTTCAGAGGTGAGTGGCCATACACGGCCACCGCCAGTGTCAGCAGCGACCTGCAAGACTCATCCTCGCTCACAGGTGGAGCTGGAGGCAGCCGTTGCCCACACAATGCTTCTGGAGAGAAGCCTTAGCTCTCGAGTCAGCCTCTATCAGACTCTAGTGGCTTACTGTGAGGCTTCCTGAGGAAGCAGGGACACCTGCAGGGGTGCTCTGGTAGCTGATACAGCCAGGCGTGTGCTGCACACAGTGCTCCCAGCACATGGGAGGCTGAGGCAGGAGGGCTGCTGATATTTCAAGGCCAGCCTGACCCTGTCTCCAAAAAGCAAACTCAAACCAAAGTGTTTTTGTCTTTTGCAATGTAACAGTCAAGCAGTAAACAGCAGTGACTGAATGGCAGGGACAACCCCAAGCACTTTGCACAAACTATGTAACTGCGCCCAGATGGGAGGCAGCCATCTTTGTTTCCAGATGTGCAAAAGGAGACGAGAGAGGGAGAGGAACTTGCCCAAGATAACAGAGCTGCTCTGCATCTTAGAGTAGGCGCCAGTCCTAGAAACTGAATGGGAAAAAATCTATAATCAAAATTTAGAGGGCCGGGGAGTTAGCTCAGTGGTTCCGGCGCCTGTCTTGCAAGCGCAAGGGCCCGGGTTCGATTCCCCGGTAACCACATAACAATACTGGGTGTGGAGACTCACACCCAGCAGCAACCAGTACCACATACCACAGTGCCGGGCGTGGTGGCTCA
>PVIR01009081.1:0-54140 GCA_004026965.1 Petromus typicus | reverse complement strand
TACTGAGACCAGAAAGCGCACTGAGTGATTTTAAAAGGTCATCTTCACTTCCCTCAGTGATTTAAGCAACTCAACATTAAATATTGAATTTAAATATATACGCACGTGTGTACACACACATTTACACTGCTTAAAACAGGTGAATATGTGGTATGGCTCGTGTTTCCTTCCTTCAGCCCTTCTCATTGGCTTATCAATGTGTCAATAGATTTTCTTTTTTCATGTATATATCATTAACAAGACAAAGGATTAGAATAATTCTAAAAGATGTAAATATAATGAGTTATAATTAGAATAAAACTGCCTGATGAAGTTCTGTCTTTTCTTAAACTCCCAAAGCAGTACAAACTCTAAGGAAAATTATACCTATCTTCACCAAAACACAGAGAAATCTTCAAGGCAGTGTCAGAATCTAGATCTAGTGGCCTCAAAAGTCAAAGGTGGTGGATTACATTTTCATTTTCTTTTCATCCATGCTCACACAGATAAAATACGTACACACTCACTTTATTTTTTTTTCTGAAAAGCTAGAGCTAAATAGATTGTCTTTTATTATGCATAGATAAGATAAAATTACATCTCTTTGTCAGTGAACAGAAAATACTAGAATAAAGCAGGGATATGAAGAATGAGGTTTTTGTGATAAATATAATATTTTTTCTTTGAAAATATCTTTAACCCTAAAGAAAGGTAAAATGTTTTTAAAACATAACAAGACAAATAACAAATATGCAAGTCTTGATCCTGGGCAACTATTTACGATGACTATTTACAGTTCTGCATTGTTGGGGGAGGTCACCCCCAGGCCTTCTGCCATTCTTTTTTTTTTTTGGGGGGGGGGTGCAGGGTCTCACTTTGTGGTTCAGGCTGGCCCTGAGCTCAGCCTCAAACTCACAGCAATCCTCCTGCCTCTGCCTCCCGAGTGCTGGGATTACAGGCATGAGCCACCACGCCCGGCACTGTGGTATGTGGTACTCATTGCTGCTGGGCGTGAGTCTCCACACCCAGTATTGTATGGGGTTAACCAGGGATCGAACCCAGGTCCTTGTGCTTGCAAGACAGGTGCTGGAACCACTGAGCCAAATCCCTGGCCCCCCTCCTGCCATTCTTTGAGCACCCACTCTTTGTTGGTTCTCTCCCAGGAGTGATAGTCCAAAATGGCTTTTATTGAGTCCGCTCATGCTCAGGGGTGTATGCTGCTCGTGAGTGGCATCCTTCCCATGCACTCGATGAAGGAAATGCATGAGAACAAAGCCTTGAGTGCCTTCTCCCAGGCTGCTGGGGATCTGCTCTGCAGGAAGCCCAGCAAGTGCCCACATCCCATTTCCAGAATCTTCCTCTTTGTAGTCTAGGCTGCCATGATGCCTTCTCAGTTCCCAACTATTTCTGAAAACACATTTACTTTCCTGGTCTGGATAACTATTTATAGCATCAAATGCGCCAGCTCTGTGGTTTAAGGGATAATCATACATTGCTAACATAATGCTATCATCTGAATGTTGTGCACCACCTCCAAATTCATATAGCGAAGTCTCATCATGCATGTGAAGATACTGAGTGATGATGCCCAGTATCACCCCCTTTGAAAGATATAAGCAGACTCCATCTTTTGCTAAGGTGACCTCTCTGTGAACTTGTTGACAAGCAAAAAAAAAAAAAAAAAAAACCCTACTGAGAAGAAATATCCTGAGGCTTATTTAGACATTTCCTAGAACAATGATGAAGTCTAAACTGGTTTGTGTTGGACCAATGGGCTATAGAAATAAATGTATCCTCCAGTTGTAATTATTGACAAGCAAACACTGTAACCCACTTAACCTTCCTCTTTCTGGCAAGACAAGGATCTTCTAAATTCTCCCAAGATGGCACATTCCATCTTATGCTGGAACCTGTGCTTCCAGAATTGCAGTGGTAAGGTTGTTTAAGTCCTTTGGATGTCAGAGTTCTCTAGATGACGAAACAGGGTCCCCCATGACTGGTCAGCCCTTACAGAAAAGGTCCTGAAGAGTTGTTGTGTAGCTGGTGGGGACACAGCTGGAGATGCCAGATGCGGGCCAGGATGCCTACACTGAGTCCCTGGGCCCTTGCAATTTTCAGAACTGTGCAAAATAAATGTCTGTTGTTTCAAAGGTGCCTAGATCACAGTATTTTGCTACAGCAACCTGAGTGGGTGAAAACAGATAGAAACCTTGTCTCTATTGGTTTATGAATTTACTTTGAAAAATTTTATTCATTTTCCTAGAATTTTAATGTCTTAAACCATACAGTTTTTCTTTCTCCTCTCCCTCTTATATCACCCTTTCCTCCCTTCCTTTTCCACCTTTTTTGGCAGAGCTACAGCTGTGAATTCTTTGCAGACATTTTGAGAAAATTTCTAATAAGATAAATTCATGCTGAAGAAAGAGGAAGAGAGACAGGGAGGTGTTCTAGAGTTTGAACTTTCTGTATATATAGATTAATTTTTCCAAATAGTTCTCTTTTCCTTTATATTTACCATGAGAGAAACACTAAAATAAATGTGTGTACAACTTATAGTGCCTATGGACTCTTATCATCTGTGCCATAAAGAAAATTAGCTATTTACCAGAAAAAAAGGAAAAAAAATATAATTAAGGTCATAACATGTATTTAACATAGATTACAGTATTCGAGGATAAAACAACAAAATTGATTATTACAAAGGATTTGAGAACTTATGCGGGATAAAATGATAAAAATATTATTTAAAGTAATACATAAAGCATTACTTAAAGATAAAAATGGAAGAAAATAAACCAGCTCAAGATCTGTGGCAACTGCAGAAGGTAAAATATCAACAACCTGAGTATATACAAAGCAACACCGTGATTTGCCACCTACCAGTATTTGGAAACACAAATTAATCTCATAAAGGTAAAGGAAGCTAGAAAAAAACAATAAAGTCTTTCAGTAAGCTTTAAAATAGGAATAAACAGTGAACTTGCAAATTACTAGCTTATAAATCAGAGAAGAATACTTTTTGAAATAATACAGCACATTAACAGGATATTTGTGAACATTTTGAGAACAATAGATTCCTGAACTGCACATAAGGGAGTGATTATAAAAAAAAGAAAAGAAATGTTAACTTCATACAAAAAATAATGAGCTATCACATGAAGGGGAAGTTATGCATTTATTGGGGAAAATAAACACATAAGTGAAATACACAATTCAATATTCACAAAGCACCTTTTTTCTCCAGGAATCCAAAGCATGTTCTTCTGTACTGTGCTCTGCACTGCTGGGGCTGAGCAAGCGGCACATCTGTGGTTTCCCCTTATTTCTATTTCAAGTTTAAGGTACTTACGGTTTTAACACTATCAGAACTCTAGGGTGTGTCTGGACAGATTTGCTGGCACCTTCTGAGTGATAATTGGATGAACTATTTTCACTCCTTATCTTCTAGAAGTTTCTAGTAACATTTTTTAGGGAAATCTGTATTACAGTATATCATATAGATAGAAAACTTCACAAATCACTAATATGTAGCTAAATGAATTTTTGTAGCGGAAACTGTGACTCCCTTCCTCCTGCCTCCTCTTCTTTCCTTCCTTTTTTCTGACAGTAGGGATTAAACCCAGGGTCCCATACATGATAAGCTATTTTCTACCACTGGTACATGCCAGCCCTTGGCTCTGTTTCTTGGATCTTTTTCTTCAAAACCCTCACAATGGTTTTATCCATCATTCTAATATTTATTACTTATGTCAGATGACAGATTTAGCCTGTTAACTTTCTTCCAACCCATAGCCATTTAATGCAACCATCTCTCCATCTTGATCCACTGGCGTCATAGTCAAAGCACAGTCCTCCACTGGCACAGTGCCATGCATTCTGGTAGAAGCCTGATTGCATTGACTTGACTTAGATATGTACCTTGAACAGATCACTTAATACTGGTATTTATATTCCTATATTGGTACACATAATGTATATTTTTGGTAGCTACATTACCCAATCACTAC
Organism: Petromus typicus; assembly: GCA_004026965.1. Taxonomy (NCBI): domain Eukaryota; kingdom Metazoa; phylum Chordata; class Mammalia; order Rodentia; family Petromuridae; genus Petromus; species Petromus typicus. Next base: position 50,154 of record PVIR01009081.1, on the reverse strand, counting down.
AAATTAGATCCTTTAAAACACGACAAATGTATTTTATGTGAATTTTTTGTTTATGTTTTTCTTTTTTTTATTGAGTTTATTGGTGCATATTAGGTATACATGATGATCGCATTTATCATTGAGATGTCTTCTGATATCAGAAGCTGCTGGCATTAGTCAGTGTGCCCTGTGTTGTCCCATCTCTACCCCATGGCCATGTTACTTCAGTGTCAAGCATCCTATATCCCATAATGGCATAATAAATAGCATGTTGTATCCCTTGGAATAACCCAGAAAATTACTTCCATTTCTAGTTGTTTGATTACATCTGTGAATCTTCCTAGACCCCTTTGTCCATATAGAGTAAAAATCATAGATCTCAGAGAATAGGCCATGATACTAATGAAGAGCTGTTATGTCCGAGGTCAATATTCTCTATATTAATTATTCATTTGAACTTCTACACATCTTCTGAGGCCAATATTCTGCTTATATCATCCCTATTATTATTCATTATTATTCAGAAGACAGTAGTAATGACAAAGATACTTTTAGGCATAAAACTTGGAACAGCACCTGAACAGATGAACCCCTTCGAGTCCTGGCTCTGCAGCTCCTGGTAAGCAACTCTGTCTCTCATTTCCTTTATTCTGAGAAAGCCACTCTGTATGAAGACCAATCATACTTCTCCATATCTCATTCCCGCTGACATGGTTTCCATGTTCATCAATTTGTGCTGGAAATAACACAGCCCTTTGGCTCCACCTTCTACTCCTCCCACTTGTCCTTCTTCCTTCTTGCTGGGAGGCTGTTTACAAGGAAGATAGTCAGGACCATCTTCAGCTTGACAAGCCTTTCCCAGTTTTCCAGCCACCTTGTTTTCGTTCAGTTTTGGCATGGACCTCATGCCATCCCCATTCGGATGTCTCACTTCCTCCTCTCCTACTGCCATCAAGTTCAAGATCAAGCTTAGCTGTCACGCTACCCAAGAAATTCTGATCTTTTCTGCCCTACTCTAATTAGACTTCTGAGAGACACGTGAAAGTTGCTTTCTCCCACAAATGGCCATTCAACTTTGACTATTCTTGGTTCTTAGAACAAAGAGAAAACGAGATATAGTCAGAGAGGGAAGAAATGGTGCCACAGTGATATATCTGTTTCCTGATCCTTGCAACCTGGGAGTTTTACATTATACGACTGATGTAATGAAGTCAAGGACCTTGAAGGAAAAGTGGCTCTGGATTACTGGTGGGGTCTACAACAGTCATGTGTGTTCCTGTAGAAAGAAGGGTGTGAGAAGTTAGGAGAGACACACAGACAAGATGAGGCTCTGTGATGAAGTAGACAAAGATTAGAGTAACACAGTCACAGTTCAAGGGATTCAGAAATGGCTAGAAGCCACAAAATGTAGAAGAAGCAAGGATACTGCCCAGAGCTTCCAGGGAGTGTGGCTCTGCCAACACCTTGACTTTGAATTCCTAGCTTCCACAACTGTGAAAAAAAATGTGTTACTTTAAACCACCAAGTGTCTGTTCGTGCATTGGGGAAAACATCACACTAATGTGACAATGTGGATGTGCCAAGGGAAGAGATGGCTATTCAGGCCCATGAGTCAGTTGAACACACAGCTGTTAAGGAAAAGATGCCTAGATAAAGGGCTAACTGAGCAGCGCTCCTTGTCTGAATAGGAGCTCATCAAATGGAAAAGAAGATGCAGCCTGTAAGTCAGATAGGACAGCAAGATAAAACAAAGAGCTTGGGAAGCATCTTCCATTTTGCTACCACCAAAATTTCATGTCAAACGAAAGAGACTGGAGGGTAGGACTGAGGACAGATGCCGGCAATATTGTCAAGACATAAGTTCTTTCCAATTTGATGTATATACATATTCAACACAATTTCTATCAAATTTTCAGAACCCTACTAATGGGTATCAGAAAACTGATTCTAAAACTTATGTGGAAAAGCAAAATATCCAGAATGGCCAACAAAATATTGAAGAACAGAATTAGAAGACTGGCTACTGTAACTCAAAACTCAGAATAATTCTATGGTAATCAGTGACTTTATATAATTCAAGTCTGAATTGTATATACAAGTGGAATCATTTTATGGTGTGTAAATTATATTTCAATAAAGCCATTTATTAAACAAATTGTATTAGCCAAGAAATAGCGACAGATCAAAGGAATAGACTAGGAAGCCTAAAAGTTGGTATACCAAATATAGTCAGTAAAACTAGGACAATGTAACAAAAACAATACAGCAAAGAAAGGTTAGTCTCTAAATTAAATTGTGCTGGAAAAACTGGACATTCACATGCAGTAAAACAAAATAAAACAAACATCAACAAATGTGTCTAGACATGACTTTGTGCCTTTCCCAGAATGTCGCTGGCTTTACCTAGAATTGATAGCAGAAATAAACAAATACACAATCTTACTTAGATATTTAAACACTCTTCTCACAACAATTGAAAGAATAAAGAAACAAGAAAACATCAAGTATAAAAAAGCATGTGGCACCATCAGCTAAAGAAACTTACAAACATTTTATACAATTGGTCTAACAAAAGCAGCAGAATACACATTCTTTACAAGGGCCAGCAAACATTTAGTAGAATAGACCATATTCTGGAGTATAAAAATAACCTTAACAAATTTAAAATAATCTAAAATATACAGTGTACTCTTTGACCACAATTGCAACAGACTGGAAATCAATAACAGAAGGATAACAAGAAAATATCCAGGACTGTGCTTGGACACTAGACAACATGCTTCTTACTAATCCATCATGGAAGGAGTCTTAAGGAAAAATTTTAAAATCTATTGAAATGAATGAAAATAGGACAAGCCAAAACTGGTGGAGCTCAACTAAAGCAGTGAAGAGAGAAAAATTAACATGAATAAACATATACTGAAAAGAAAAAAAAATTGTCAATTCAATAATCTATGCTCTTACTTCAAGGACCTGGAAAGATAAACTCAGTAAAGTCAGAGCAAAGGGATTCAGACTGCACATGAAGAGATGCTCAGCATTGTTGCCACTCCAGACAATGTGCTGTCACTGCATACTTATCTGAAGGGTAATGTAAAAATCTGAGAAACACTAACGGCTGGTGGGAAGGTAGAGCCCGGGTCACACAGGCATTTCTGGTATTTTCTGATCCTGCCTCACTCGATGTTTTAATCCTAAAATCCCAGCATTCTGGGAAGTGGAGGCAGGAGAATCATAAGTTCGAGTCCAGCCTGGGCAACTTAGTAATATAGTGAGACTATCTCAAAATTTTTAAAAATAATAATGAAAGTTTAAGAAATGCTCAAGCCATGGCAGAAAACAATTTTGTGCAGCAATAAAACAATTTTCTGCCGTGGGACTCATCATTGCCCTCTTAAGATATTTACAGCAGAGAAATAAATATTTATGTTCATGTAAAAATTGATACACAAATATTCATAAAGATTTTATTTATAACAAGCTGTGCAAAGACATACTGAAATATTCTTCCAGGGGTAAAGGGTTGAATCAACTATAGTAAAACTGTGTCACAAAATACTACTCAGCAACAGGAAGGCATGAACTACTGTACATTCATCAACCTGGATGAATCTGTAGTGAATTATGTGGTAAGTGTAAAATGTCAATGTAAAAGGTTACTAAGTAAAGGATTCCATTTGTATTACACTTTTGACATGACAAAATAGTAGAGATGGAAATAACTTTCCAGTTGCCCAGAGTGACAGAAATGAGGAAGAATGACAGAAATGGGCACCATTGAAAGGTAGGCACCATGACGGGTTTTTGAGAAGGCAGGAGTGCCTCAGTGTCCAGATCCTGGATATGCGGTCCTCTATTTGTGCAAGATGGCACTATGGGGAAAACTAGGTAAGTGATGAATGTGATCTCAAATCATACCTTACAACTTCATGTAAATCTACAATTATATAAAAGTGAAAATCCCATTAAGAAAAACAAATATAGGTTGTTTTGCCTTCAGAACCAATACAAACTGATCTGGAGGAGAAAATTTCATCAGACAGGAACTAATATAAGCAGAAAATAGAAAATAAATACAGGAGCAGAATTTATTTTGTCTAGTTTTTAGTTGTTCTAAAAATAACTGCTGTATAAATTATCCAGTGAATGTTGTCTACTAACAATGGCAGTAAGTTTCAAATTAAAAACAAAGATATCTAGAGTATATCAAACATTTGCCACAGACTACTACAACTGAAGAACAAGGGGATAGCACTAGTAGGGTATACCTAGTAAATAAATTGCATTTCTAGGTAAACATCCCAACAGAGAGATCATCAGACCTGGATGATTCATTGCTAATTCCCCCAGATACCTCCTCATTTACTTCTAAAGTCATTAATTCAGGAAACACTGACTGGGAATCCACGGGCTGGTTGGTGACACCGCAGTGAAGGGAACAGTGAAAACTGTCCCCGAGTGAACATCATGGTGCTGAGACAGGCGGGGTTAGTGCATCATAAGCAGAGCAGTGACGTTTCTGCCTCTGGTTTTGACAGAATCACTTGTGTTGGCATTTTGAATATAAAGAACAGAAGGGTGAGGTTGCCACTAAAAGACAAACTTTACCTGCTCTGTTCCTTGCTCTTTTCTTTCTTTCTCACTCATGTATGAGAAAGAATTAAGATAACTCATCTAGTATTTAAATGTATTTAAATGAAGCCGGAATGTGGTCAAATATTATTTAATTTAAATTTAGCATAGTAGAAAATGTCATGAGCTTGCAACAGTCATGCATAGACTTAACATGTCCAGCCATGCACTACGTACAGTCTATATATCCTTACTAGATTTCTTCCTAACAGATCTAGCCCTGTTCTCTCCTTGGCACTTGCCTGTGATGAACTGGGAAGGTCATTGGGCGAGAGCACTGGCACTTAAGCTGTCTCTGTAGAAGGTAAGCTTGGGAAAATCAGTGCTCTGGTTCAGGCGAATGCACTCAAAGGCCCATGTGTTAAAGTTTTGTTCAGTACAGCACTACAGGGCAGAATCAGACTTTCAGGAGATGGGACCTCAAAGGAGGTCCTTAGATCACGAAGGCCTGATGCCATGAGGACTGTGGGACCCAAGCCAGCCTTCTTTTTCTGTTTCACTCACATGAGGTGAGTGGTTTTGCTCTGCCACATGCCTCCATCTTGGTGTGCTGTTCTTGACAGATCCCCAAAGCAAAAGGAGCACTTGAACTTGGACTGGAATCTTTGAACTGTGAACTAAAGTATACCTTTACTGTCCCATAAGTTAATTTCCTCAAGTATTTCATTATAGTGATGAGAAACTGTCTGCTACCCTTGGAGTGTTCCATTGTCTCTTCCAAAATACAAACCACAATTGGAGAGAACTCTGGACCTCATCGAGTACAAGCTGTCCTTCCACAAGTATTTCGTCTCACCCAGCCAGCTCCCGCAGAGCCTGGCCTCCTTATTCTGGTCCTGGTAACTTTCCAGCCAATGTAGGAGGGACACTGAGGAGCCTGAAATGAAAAGAGAGACCCAGAGCATTTTTCCATCTTAAAAAAATATTTGACCACATTCCGGCTTCTGTAACAGAATCCTCTGGTGCCGTGAACTTGGGCGGTCTTATGTAGCTTATTACTCTTAAAAAGCTCGCAGTCTTTAAAACTAAATAAACTGTAGCTTTTTTCAGAAGGTTCCTCTGTGATAATCAGTCTTCATGGAGCCTTAACAATATGAATCAGTGAGATCCAAGTTCTTCCTTTTCCTGTAGACACAGAAGACTAAAAACCAAATACATCTTGCCTGAAAGTAAGTCACCACAAGTTAATTTCATTGAATTCTACCCCAAAATAAAAAATAGGGTGGGTCCTAACCACTTTTTTAAAACTACAGTTAGCTGGAATTCCCTCTAAGATTTTAAAAACTATGTCCTTAAACTCTGTAATCCAAAAGCTTTTGTAGGGCAAGTTAGTGAAAACACAAATTGATGTCTATTTCCTCTCATTGGCCATGTATTTCCTTTGGTTAAATACTCTAAAAATATAAGATGCTTATGTGTTAGGAAAATACTGTGAAAGGCATGCATACTTGTATCAGTTAACTTTCCAAAGGATTTATAGGTGTGTCTTTTGGCTGAATACATCCCATGGGAATTTGAAGATACTTGTCAGCCTACAATGTGGTTGAAAAGTGAAATGCCAAAAAAGCAATTGGACAGGAAACATTTTTACTCAATCGATAACGTGTTTCACCCTACTGAATAGGACTGACCATTCCCTTACTCACCCTGCCTCTGAGGTGTTAGGGATTGTGGATAGTTTCTCAAATATTATATCCTTCTTGATGACATTTAAACCCCTATTGTTGCAATGCATAAATAATAGACTTAAACAGAAAAAAATATAATGATCATTGAGGTTCACATGGTAATTACTAATAGTATGGCGTATTGATGAGTTTTGGTGAGTCCAATACATAGAGCATATTAAAAGTAACCAGTATATTCAGACTTTTGGAGTCATGAAATGATTTATGGACTCCTATAATATGTTTGAAGATGGAGTTATTAGGATCTTAAGTATAATTGAATGTAGATTTGGCTTTTGATAATAAAAATATCTCTCAAATACATCAACAGAAGTACCACACATAACATCTCTTCAAAACAAAGTTCTGTTTAGCAGGGTGTTTTGGGATGTTCTGGCGAGTTATAAGCTTATTACATTGGAGATGTTAAGTATGTTACTATAAAAATCTTGCAATACAAAAATTTGTAAAATTCAGTCCTTTGGCCACAAAAGCATTGTCCAACACATTGGAGGTGCTTTGTCTTTACCCCTCCCCCCCCCAAAAAAAAACTAACCCAGAGAGCTTTGAACAGTCTTTTTCCTGGGTGAGCAGGTCATGGGGCTTTGGGCCTGTGAGTTCAGGTATTAATTCTCCTCTGTCAGAAACATTTGTTGTGAACTTCCTAAGAGCCAAAGGTTGTGCTCTGTCTGCAAAGAGAAATGTATTTAACCTGCAGAAGTTAATACAGGCTTCTAGAATAAGAAGGGAAGAAAGAGAAGGAGAGAACCTGAAGGGGGGGGCTCCAGAGTGATAGAGGGGAGAGCGCCTTGCTAACACGAGGGGAGAAAACTGACACCCCAAAATATAATCATCACTCTTTTTTTATTTTAAAAAGGGCTAATGAACTAAGGAGGAAAAAGAAATAAACTCAATTATTGTCTTTAACAGAGACATAGAGATGTTTTAATGAAGGAGACCAAATGAATTAATTCTTGGCATTAAAATATCTTTAATCTTTCTTCATGTATTATACATTTCTATTAAACTTTAAATTTTCTAAAAATATTCATAATTTAGCTGGGCATCGCGGCACATGCCTGTAATTCTAGCAACTTGGGAGAGAGAGGCAGTTAGGATCGCAAGTTCAAACTCAGCCTGCGCAATGCAGGGACCTAGGGAGACCTTGTCTCAATACACAAAAAACATTTTTTAAAAAAAGGCTGGAGATATACTTCAGTGTAAAGACCTGGGTCCAACTTCCAGTCTGTCTGCCTGTCTGTCTCCTGTCTGTCCCTTTCTCACAAAAATGTAATTTTACACTAAAATGTTATGTTCGTCACAAAAGTGAAATCATTGTAATGTAACAATAAGGAAAACACTTGGAGTGCACTGGCCAGTGAGCAGTGACCTTTCACATCGGTCCTTTGTTCTCACAACTCCTTTTCTGTAGCAACTGTGTTATTCAAATCCTACCAAGAAGAAATAAAATTTATATGCATAAGGCTGAAAGGCAATAGTGGCTTGGTTAGAGCTTAGGAAAATCTTAAGTGTGTAGGATTCCAAAGCCATAATGGTAACCATGACCCTGTAATTTCTTTCTTCCCATGGTTGCATAACACTGTGCCTGAGTCTCACAAGGCACTGGAGAAGCCCACCTGCAGAGCCCAGGGCTGGGCTTCCGCCCAACTGTCCCACTCCAGTCATCACACATGCACATACATGTTCTGAGATGAGGACAGTCCCTCGCTGTGTCCCCACCACTAAGCGCCATCAGTCTTGACCTCCGGAGTATTTCTCAGTGCTTGTATTTTCTCTTCTGTGATCATCACTTTGACTGTTGCCTGGCCTCAACCACACCCATTTACCTTCCTTCTGTTCACAGCTTCTCTCCCAGGTGCGTCACAGTGTGGGGTCTACGGACAGCACTGGGGTTGCTAGGAGCTTCTGGACACAGGGATCCCAGACCTCGCCCCACAGCCTGGCCTGGAGACTCCTGGATCTCCTCCCCCAGTGACACCTATACATGTGGCAGTCAAGTGTTTGTTGAGATACTTGTGGCAGCATGTTGAGCATGAGGGTGGCACAGGAGTGGAGAGCCTCGCAAGCCCTGGATTTATTGACGTTGCCTGAGAAAATGCCAGTGTAGGGCACAGTGGTCCTGCCACGTCCCCAGAAAGTGTGAAGCACTCAACTAAAGTTAGTCTTTACTTTGGAAATATCACTTCCTCACTTCACGGCAGCATCTTTTACTGGCGTCACACATGCTTCCCAAGGGGAAACCAACCGAGTTGTGTGGCTCTGCCTGTCTTCCTCCTCACTTCCCAGCTTGGCCTTCTTTCCCTTTTCCAGCTCTTCCTCTTTTTCGACGTCATGAGGAGACGGCGAGAGTCTCCTGTGAGGACCCACTGATATTTCCACAGTGAAACCACGGCCCCAGGTCTCCCTGGCTTCCTCTGTTCTTACCATCAACAGAAAGCAGAGCACTGGGCCAGTCAGGCCTCTCCGGTTCAACTGACCCTCCGCGGAGTTCACATCGCTTTCCTAAGTGTTCAGCTACTTGTTTCTGTTTTTCAGGGACTGACCTTCTCCCCTCCCCCCCGCCCCCATGAGAGTTCTCTGATTTCCTCCTCCGGCTTTGCATGCAGTGAGCTACAAAAATGTATTAGGATCCTCTGTCCACCTTGCCTTCCTCACCCACCTCACTCTGTCCCCGACTTCTCCCTCGGCCATCCCGAGAGAACCATTCACTCACTATTCTCCTGGCTCCCGAGAACAACATAAGCAAGTAGCATCTCTCATCGTGCACGTACTTGTTTAAACTCTGAGCCCATGAAACAGGCCATTTCTGTGTTTCCCGGTGCGGACCGCACATACATCCCGTGTTGTTTTCCCATCTCTGGGTCCAGTTCATCTCTTTACTGTACAGACCACAGCTGAGATCCGCCAGGGTGAAAGCGGCTGATTTGAGGAGTAGCAGCGCCAGGAGCTTCTGGCCCGAACCGCACCATGCTTCACATTGTATCTCCCTGCATATGTGGACTCGGAGCTTAAGACACAGGCCTGCGAGTTGAAAAACGACTTGAGAACTGTGATCTTTGCTCAGACAACTCCAATCCCCACTCGGCAGTCACCATGGACCCTCCTGCCACAACCAGCAGTGTGGAAACGGCTGTTTCGGCTGACGGGAGCCAGTAAGTCTAAGATAAATAAAGGAGCTCTCAGCCCTCAGCGCAGTCACTCCTGAGTCCACTCCAGCAAAACGGGAGGGCAGGAAAGGATGGACACTCACGACCGATGCAGACTCACTCGCCGTCACCGAGTGAGTGTGACGCCCCTGCTGGGCCGGATCTGCTCTTGGCTCTCCGGCTCCTCTCGCAGCCAGCACAGGCGTCCAGTGTGCCCCTCTCAAGTTGGCAGGGATGATCTGACTGTGCTAACATTAGAGACACACTTGGTCTTCCACAGGCAAGAGAACAGAATCCAAGCCAGCAGCAACACAGCGCTGCCTGGAAATCCGCCTGGAGGAGGAAAAAGAAAATGCCTTTCAAATGCCAGCCTGGGGGATGCACTTAACTAGGTCATCGAATTAGGAAGCTTGGCTGTTTAGTGGCTAGGGACAGGTCAGCTTGACAGCAGTCCATTCCTCCTAAAGTCCAGTCAACAATAACAAAACATCCAAAAGAGAGCGCTGAGTGTGGCTAGCGTGGACACACTCAGTATAATCCTCTGAATAAAGAAAATATTTCCCATAAAAGGACCCACAGTATAGTGTTTAGGGCCAAAAATAGGAACCTCTGAGGCCCGGCTGTCGTGCGTCTATTCTCGCCCAAGACATTGCTGAATTGAACCAGTCAATGGAGTTGTCCCCTTACCAAGAGCGCGTACGGTAAGCGCATCCTGTCCAGCAGCAACTCTGTGATGGAATTGGTCAGGAATCCATTGAACACAGCCCAGGGATGCGCCCACAGTGAGCAGCCTGTGTAATGAGGGTTAATTGTGGGGTTAATGGAATGATAAACTTTGCTGTCCTCAACAGCTGCAGGCAATACTGCAGTGAAGCCATTCACATGTGCAACTAATTTAGGGGCTGCCTCCACGTAGGCACCTTTGAGAGCTAGTAATAGACATGCATGTAATTGCATGGTACAAACATCCTTTTAATTATAGCTCACAAAAGCACTTCTTGATACTTCGTGCGGAGCATTCACGATTGGCAAAAATGTGGTTTCTGAGGAATTAAGACCAGATCAGAAAGATCTATGCAGGCAAGCGTGATGCTCCTATGATTAAGCCTAATGAGAGTTCACTTGACTCACGTTCACTGAGGGCTGCTGAGTGCTAAGCAGTCCGTCTGTGTGGAGTCTGCACTCCAGGGAGTGCGGCTCACAGGTAAATGTGGAGTAGCTCTCAAAAAATCCAAGGGAGAATATAAACTGCTTTATTTCATCTTGAAAGACGACACCATTGGTAGATGTCCCTAACTCTACCTAACTCTAATGACACCATTGGTAGATGGTACTCTGAGAAAAAGACAGGAGAGGCAACCTAAAAAAATAGAAACACATTTTCCAAATATGCTGGAAAAAACTCAAAATGAACATATCAAAAAACATATATTTAATGTAATCTCAATGAAAATACCAGCAGCATTCTTCATAAAACTAGAAAACACAGTACTAAAATTCAAATAAAACAGAAGAAACTCCAAATGACAAGAGCAATCCTAAGGCAATAAGAGCAAAGCAGAAGGCATTATAATCCTGGATTTCAAGTTATAGTCAAACCTACAGTGATGAAATCAACACAGAACTGTCACAAGAATAGACATGTGGATCAAATGAACAGAACAGATGAAGCAGAAGCAACCTTAGGAGTATCCATCCATTTGATCTATGACAAAGAAGCCAAAAACATACACTGGAGAAAAGTCAGTCTTTTTAGCAAATAGTGTCGGGGGAAAACTGGTTATTCACATTCAGAAGATTGAATCTAAACCCATATCTCTCACACAGCACTAAAATCAAAGAAAAATGGTTAGATATAGAATGTATGTTATATATTGTGAAACAGAAAACACTCAAAGCGAAATGTGTTGAAGGGAGAAAAATAATGAGATTATAACAAAAAAGAAAGGAAATAAATTGTATGTATATGGGGGGTGGTAAGGTGGGTAGGGCTATGGGTAAAAAATGAGAAGTTGTATCATATACTGGTACAAATTCTCATTGTTGAGTGCAATTACGATGTGTACATGTAATGTACCAATAAAGATTTTAATTTAAAAAAATAGAATCTCTAATGAAGGAATGAGAAAGACAGGAATTCTAGTGATTTGGATAGCACTACGCAAAAACTTTCATGCAATTTTCAAGTTATGTTGTACCCATTGCTCGCATGGTGACACCCTGAATCTAATAATGTAATTGTAAGATATATTTTATCATGTGAAAGGCTTTGAATTTCACTAATTAGTAGTTCTGATGAAGACTTTTTTTGTAATTTTCTGAATATGTTTTGTTTGCATTCTTTTAAATGAAAATTTTGATGATTGAAAAAATACCTAGATATAAAAACAGAAACACTAAGTAGACTGGAAGACACTAAGCAGACTGGAAGACAAAAGAGACAAAAGTCTTGAAGACATATGCATAGGAAGGATTACGAACAGCAAACTGCACAAGAAATAATACCAACAAGAAATAAAACTTCTGCACAATAAAGGAAACAACCAATGGAGTAAAGAGACAACCTACAGAATGAGAGTTTTTCAACTTCTGCTCAGTCAGGAGGAAGGTTAATAAGCAGCATACATAAAGAACTAAAAAAAAATTAGACCTCCTTGAAATAAAAAAAAAACCCAGTCAAAATATGAGTAAATGAAATAAATAGGCATTTTACAAAAGAAAATGGCTAATTATTACATGAAAGAAATGTTCCACTTGGCTGGCCTTTTGAAAAATGCAAGTTGAAGTAACACTGAGATTCCAGCTTAACCCCAAAAGAATGCCTGTCCTCAAGAATTCAATAACAAACACTGGTGAGGCAGCAAAAAAAAAAAAAAAAGTGCTACCTTGTTATTGGGAATGTAAATTAATACAACCACATGGAAATCAGTACAGGGGTTTTTTAGAATTTCAGTTTGACACAGCTCTTCCTCTTCTAGCCTCTTCCCAAATGAATTCAACACCTCGTATTACAATGGTACATGCATACTCATATTTTTAACAGCATAATTCATATTATGTCAATCTCTCTAGCAGCCTATATGCCCAACAACAGATGTATGGATAAAGAAAAAGTAGTATAAAGGAGCCAGGGATTTAGCTCAGGTGGTACCGTGCCTACCATGAAAAAGTGGTATACATACACAACAGAGTACTACCCTGCTGTAAAGGAGGATATATTGAAGTCATTTGTATGAAACAAACACACCTTCAGATCATAATGCCATGTGAAGTAGAAAATGTTAAATATTGCATGATTTCTCTTATATGAGAAACCCAACTTATAAATAACTTAAAGAACAAACTAAAAGAGAATAATAGAAAAAAGGGACATAGCCTTGTGTAGATAGGAAGGGAATTTGGAGATTGTGGAGACAGGAGGGAAAGGAAAATAGTAGGATCAGGATCTAACATGCATATTTACCAATTCCCCATGTTGATCCAGTTTATTATGTACACTGATAAAGAGGACAAAAATAGATGTGGAAAGAGTATACTACTGAAGTGAATGATTCCTCAGTTTGGGAGAGAATTTGTAGTGTTGAGAAAGTTGTCTTAGCTTGTGACTTAGCACAGGTATTCTACCCAGTTGGAAGTCAGCGTGCAGAATCTGACTGACCAGCCTGCTCCCCGTGAAGACAATGTCTGGCACGGCACATTTTAAGAGATCACAATGTTCTTTTAGGGGTGTTTTCCTCTCTGAAAAATCACTATGAGATATAAGGTGTCTGATGCTGCCTCAGTTCCACCTCCTGCATTAAGTCTTGACACTCACTTTAGTCATAGTGTGTGTTTTCCCATCTGATCTCATACCAAAGCTTGTATTTTTTATTTTCCTGACTTTCCAATGGTCCCTGTTTGAATCACATATATATCCTATATCAGTTCTTTCTCTGTGACTGATGAAATATAGTTCATGAGGCTGACTACTTCATAAAGACAAAGATTCATTTGGTCTGTAGTTTGGAAGGTTCCGGGCGCAGGGCTGACATCATTTCAGCTCTGGCGAGGACTTCACAGAGCACAACAGCACGATGGATGAAGTCATGAAGAGAAGCCGATGTTTCTGGGATGGAGCTCACTCTTTTAGAGTAACTAGCTTCCTCCGTGAGAGCAGAGCCAATCCCATCCAAGAGCAGCATCCTGGTGCCTCCCACTAGGTCCACCTCTTAGACATCCTGCTGCCTCTCCACATCACCAGTTAGCGACCACACTCCTGCCCGTGAACCTTCCTGGGCCAGGCTGTCCGCCTCACAGCACAGCCCTAGGACACCTGTGTCTCCATTGGCCGCAGTCTTAGCCTCAGCTTCCTCGTCGGTGAGGAGGCAGAGGAGCTATCATGGGTTTTGTCACACAAGTCTGTGACAGTCAGTCTTGCAAAGACGTTACAAGCAAAAGCTATTAACATGATCAGTTGTGCAATTTTGTGAACCTGTGCATGTGGTTTTAGTCCTTGGGTAGTTTCATGAATCCTATTTTCTCATATTTACTATAACCTATCTTATAATCAGATGCATAAACACTTGATTAAACATTTGTCAGCCACACTGAAAATTCATATATAAAAGAAAAATTGTTGAAGTAATAAAATATATACTTCTGAGATGACAAGTTATGTGGAATATCTTGGAAGACTCAATTTGGAAATATTGTGCCATGGTCAAAAGAAAAAAAATTAAAAGATGACAAGATGTAAAATTATTCTCAGATATTAACATCCTTAGGCCTTTTGCAAGAATAACTAAACTCATTCTTAGTCAAAATATATAGCAGTCAAAAAGCTATAAGTAGTCAAAATCTGTATCTTGTAAAATTAAAAAGAAAGTAAATTTTTGAGGCTAAAAACTGTTTTCACTAAATGACTTCAAATACACTATATCCATCAACTGGAGACTGCATAAAAAAGTTGTGGTTCTACAGAATGGAGTATTACTCTGCCATAAAAAATGATGATTGAATCATTTATACTTAAATGGACATACCTGGAGGACATCCTCATAAGTGAAATAAATAGGTCAGAGATGTGTAAATATCTTATCTTTTCTCTGATAAGAGAAAATGAAGATAGAAATGAGTCCTAGAATATATGTTATATATTGTGAAATAGAAAATACTCAAAGCAAAATGGGGTGAAGGGGTAAAAATGAGGGGGGAAACAATAAAATTATAACAAAAAAGAAAGGAAACAAAGCTTTGTATATGGGTGTGGGAGTGGTAGGGTGGGTAGGGGAATGGGAAAAAATGAAAATTAAGTTGTGTCATACACTCGTACAAATTCTCATTGTTGAGTGCAATCATGTTGTGTATATGTAATGTACCAGTAAAGATTTCAATTTTTAAAAATACACTATATCAGTAAAATAAATTTTATTCCTAAGGTATAAATAATAAAGCAGTTCTAATCACTTCTTGAGTATATCAAGACCTGCATGTGGAACTTCAAAAGAGTGTGGGAGTTAACATAACCTAAACCCGCTGCTTCTCCTGCAAGTTTCCTTGCTGTTACTTTGGCCACCGCTCATCATCTAAATCAAACAATTTAGAGGGAAAGCATAAATCCTGACCCCAAGCCAGGGGCCACTGGTGAGTCTGGAAGGTCACACCCTGCTGCTGCGAGGCCAGTTCTCTGTCTCTGGTGATGATCCGTCAGGATCCTGAGCCTCAGGACATCTCAGCGGGGTCAGCCAGGTTCCCATTTGAACAGGTTTACTCACAGATCTCAAAAAATGATTTCCTACTGAAATTTACCAAATCACATTTTGGTGAATTAAAATAGCAACTGATTTGAAAAAGTAGCAGTCATCGAAAGGGCTAGCAAAGGGTCGGTATTTGGGGAAGGGTGACTAATGCACAGAGGAGCAAGGATTACATCTATAAATAAAGAAAGACTTAAAACCGATTAGAAGGACCATCCATATACCCAGTTTAATCCCTTATGACAATGGGTTTAGTCTCCAGGCAACTGAGCAATCTTATGTAGCGATTCTGAAGGTATCCTTCTCTTTCCTGTATTAACACACACAGAACTGGGGGTACCATGCTCAATATTGCACTGCAGAGTGAAGAGGTTAGGTCCTCCCAGTCCGTCGGGCACTGACATTTTAACCCTCTTACCCCTGATTTATTCAAGTACTTGGCGGTGCCAAAAGAAGGGTGCATTTTGCCTGCAGGAGCTCATCAAGGCAAACTGACATCTCTCCTTCCCTCTGAAGTGATGGTCCTGTCGTCCATTGGCCATTTCATGGTGGTGCTGCCATCATTGAGATTATTTCTTAAGTGACAAAGGTTCTTGCCTCCATGACACTTTATAAATCTGTACAGTAAGTAAAACTGGTATTTTATATTAGATTCCACGTTTTATAGAACACATAAGTACTTCAAGATAAGATAGTAATAGAAGATTATCCAAAGAATGAGTTGGAGGAAATGTGCAATTTATGCAGAAGGGTAAATACAATAGTTAAAATGTTCATTAGAGACTAATCTCTGTCAGTCGATTTCTCATTTGAAATAGATTTTTTCTTTAAAGTTATTAACAATAAGAATATGTACTATCAAGGAATTTTTTTGTTATTTTCTAAAGATAAAGTGATTAGAAAGTATGTACTTATGTAAATTTATAGAGTTGTGATTTAGCAATTAAAACTGGTTAGCCCTCACTTACGGGACCACACATCCCTTCTCTCTAGCTCTCCTACTTGGTGACCAGGGAAGCGCCCCAGGAAGGAGACCTCTTACTCTGCAATCTTACTTAGTGGAGATGAACATAGTTTTCAAAAAGGCAATAAACTCTTCATCAATTTATTGCATGAGTAGTTTGTAGTGAGTAGTTGCCGTGAGTGGTTTGTAGTTCACCTTACTGAGTCTGGGTCGCGAGTTGCTGCAACACACCTGCTGCACGCTCCGGGCACCTGGTTGGCAAGGAAGTGCCAGGAAAAGCGCAGCGCAGTGCAGGTCGCTTGGAGGCTGAGGACAGACCCATCACCACACGCAGAACAGCCGATGAGTGCGCCTCCGCTCTCCGCGGGGTCAAGTTCATGGAGGAAAGGGGCGGTCTGCAGTAATCTTTGCTCCTAGCTTTTCACCGGGAGGTGTGTGAAAGCCCGAATGTGCTGTTTTATAGCCCTTGACCCAAAAAGAATGGAAAATGATAATAGTTTTTTAAAATGGGATTTTTTGCAGTACTTTTTAATTTGATTTGTGATGGAGAAAATTGTGAATATAACGTGTCTTTGCATTATTCATGATCCTCAGGCCCTCAGGAAATACCACAAGGATGAATTATTTTTCTTTTGAATTGTGATACTAAAATGAAGTGACTACACTTTAAAAATTATATATTCAAGTAAACATTGTACTTTTATATATTCACGTTCTGATACTGCCAGCTAATTTCCATGATGTACTTTAATCAAATTATAGTGGCAATTATTTTTGTTGTCACATTATAAGCCATATAATTGTCGTATGATTGTATAATTGTAATTTTTAAAAATAGAGAAAAATCACAATGCTTAAAAATATTTATGTAGGTTTAGCTGTTATAAAAATAAAATTACTCCCAAGAGAATAAAGACTTGGCAAATGTGAGAATATCTCTTGAGCAGTGCTGAAAAAAAAAAGAATACTTAGAAATAGTTCAGGCAGTAGCTCCACTGCTGTAATTGCAGAGCTCCTCTTGGTGGTTACGCTCAAGGGGGAAAGTTCATTGCAAAATGTAACTCTCACTAGATTCATGAACATTGCCATTCATTGTCATATACCACCTTTCCCTTTCATAGGGTGGCTCTTTATGACCCAAAAACTAGCATGGCTCAAAGGGTCACATATGTGCCACTAGTGAGGATGTAACACTCTGAGTGAACAGAGATTTCACAGAAGCCTCTAAGACTCTACTTTAATGCAATCTTATTTAGTGTCAAGAGACTTCACCTGCTTTTGCACTTGTCTAGAGGGAGTCAGATATATGTGTCTGTCACATGTCATATATAAGTCTAATGTATTTGATATATGTCTAATGAATGATATGTATATTGGATGTATGTCTAATATATGCATCTGATACATATATTCTCTATGTATGTCTTTTATATATGTATGACATATATGTATATGTGTGTGTCTTGTCTCTATATATCTAGTATACATCTATACAGTAATACTTTGGCTCACAAATGTTTCTGTTCATGAACAATTCATTTCACAAACACAAGCATTTGGCAGAATTTGGCTTCTGTTTGCAAACTCTGCATACAGTGATAAGTCCCTCTGTGGTCTGTCCCCCACACAAACATACACACGAACACAGCCTTCGCCCCTGCATCACAAACTGAGTTTGGGAACCAAGGTATCACCTAATTTTCATGTTGTTGCATCTCTGTATTTTCAAGCATTTTTTTCATAGAATTCAAAGTAAATCAATGTTTTGTTATCAGAGTTTCTTTTTCTAGAGTAAAAGAATGGAATCAACTGAAATAATTTACCTCAATCCACAAAACTGTACATAATTATTTTCAATTTGTAGGAGAAGAAGATTCTCCCCTGAACAGTGTTTTGAGCAGGTTTTGAAAGAGAAGAGAGGGCATAATGGAGAAAAAAGATTCACCCCTAATTCTATTTCTATAATGTACTTTGGAAATGGTGTTCATATCTTTTAATCACAATAAACATGTAAATTATTTTCTTTGAGCCAGATTTATTTGTATCACTTAATTAATAATGAAAACCCAACTTAGAATTTTCAGTCTCCTTACTACTCAGGTAATTTTTAAGTCTTGATAGTAATGAGTCATATCTACTTAATTAATACAATGTTGAACATATTTACTCATTTTTGAACATTCTGACATTATGCAACAAAAAGCTTTAACATATTAATAAGTTTTACACTTAATAATAGTATTTTTATTATTTTATTTTCAGATTCCTACCACAAAAAAGAAGGAATAAGAAGAAGAGAATAAGGATGAGAAGGAGAAAAGAGAAGAGATAGTAGAAAAGCAAACAATTCCAGTTGAGGAGCTGAGACAGCTCAGTAGAAAATATAATAACTATTTTCCTATGGATAACAGGCCTGGAATCCTTTATTAGTCACCAGGGAAGCAAGTATAATGACCTCTTCTGCATACTACTTAAGCTCAGCACATATGTGCTTCATAATTTAACATAGTTGCTGGTATTTGTACCCAGGCTTGTTAAAATAAATGCTGCCATGATCAGGATCAAAGTACTTTAACGAGCCTGCTGATCTCAACGTCTGCTAAACACCTCTGGGAGAAAAGGGAGTGCAACACTGAGCAAGGATTCCTAGGATGCCAACACTGGGTGGAACCGCAGGTTGGCACAGACACACTGTGGTTGATGAAGGAGCCAGGAGTAGAACTTGGCCCCACTGGAAACTGCTCACTAGAAACCACACACTTGTGTTGCTCTTAACTGACGAAGAAAACTGCCAGGGCCAAGAACTTGGTCTTCAGATACAACCCTACAGTGTTGGTGAAGAGCACGGATAGCCAAGCCTCCACCCTCTACCTAGCAGTGACAAGATGATACTCTCTTCTTTGGTGGCCTGGGGTCCCAAGAACATGGGGAAGTCAGCACATTTACCACTGCCATGGTGCCCCTGGGGAGCGACTGGGAGCGGTTGTGCCAATCTAACCAGTCCCACATTGGGTTTCATGACATCTGAATGATGAATGTGATCTTCTGCCACAGTAAAGAGAATGAGACCCTGTCCCCTCCTCCTGCTGACAGACCAGTGTCACACACAGCCGGTTAAGTAGATGATCCTAATGAAACTCAGTCTTGTCACAACACAGAATCTCCAGACTTCAGCATTAAATCATCTATCCCACCAAAGTCAAGAGAAAGTCAACTGAATAAATAAGTCACATGTCAGCACTGAGACCACATTCTCACAGCTATCTGACACCTCCTTCAGCCATGAAAGTGCCTTGACAGGCAGAAATGCTGTGCTGTGACCAAGCAGACGCTACCCGGCCCTGGACCTGACTCCTGATCTACCAGACTTTAGTGGCTCGTCCTCTCTCTGCTCATGTTTGCAGCTCTGCAGCCTGTCCTGACCACTGTTCCAGGCACACCCCATAGAGGAGGCAGGCTGTGACACATGGTCCAGGAGGATTCCGTCTTTCAATCACAACTGTTTAGAAGTTTAGATCTTTTCTCTCTGGGTGGGAATTTAGCTGTCACTTTTCTGCGGGTCTTTTTTTCCTTCTTGGTTTCTCCTCCAGGAGCAGAGTAAAAAGCAAGGAGAATTGATGAGGAGAGGAAAGGATGAACTGTAAGAAAGAAAAATAGAGACTGCCCAATAAGAAGACAGAAAGAAAATAGAATTTTAAAATATGAACAAAGCCTCGGGGTTCTCTAAGATGAAAAGAAAGTATCTCATCCCCACTGAAATCTGCAAAAAGTTAGAGTCTGTGATAAGGGTGAAAGAAGTGTTTGATGCAAGAATGTCTGGAAACTGCCCAAATTTGGCAAGAGAAATAAGCCTACAGATGCGGGAGGTTGTGTAGATCCCACAGATTGTAAATCTGAAAAAGTCCCATACCAAGACATCTCACAGTCACACTTCTGAACAATAAAAATAAAGAAAACAATGATTGAAAGTTGCAAAAGAGAAAAACCATCATTCCTACAGAGTAAGAGCAGGGTGAGAAGAAGACAAGGGACACTTGTTGCCTGAAATTCCTGCACAACAAGAACCACCTTAAGGAATAAAGGGGAGCCTAGCCATGCAGGCTGCGGCAGAAGGACTGAGAGCTTGAGCCCTGAATGGGCAACTGAGTGAGACTTTGTACCAATGTAAAGACAATTTTTTAACCCTAACAAGTGCTGGAGCTATAGGTCTACGTGAAGGCCCTATGTTCAATGTCCAATACCTCCGATAAAGCAAATTGAAGATACAGTCAGATGAAGAAAACTAAGACAATGTCTCACTAGGTCTGCTCTACAAAAGAAATAATAAAAGAACCTCGGAACATCAGGAAGGAAATAAAAAGGCAGTGAGGGAAAATGTGGGTGAACAGGGAGGATTGCAACATCCAATAACCAATATCACAGCCAGGACTGGTCATCAGTGGCTCAGAGCTCCCCTTAGGGGTGACAGGGAGGAGCCCTGCCCTCCCTGAGCTAGTCCAGACACCGTGCAGCACTGTGCCCTTGGGGCTTCCAGAAAGCAGCCCCCACCCTAGGAACACTGTCATGCATATTTCCTGGCCAACATCAAATGAGCTTATCCCTCAGTCTCACTCTGAGCCTGAGTAGAGAGTATTACAAAGACAGGGGATCAATAGAACAGATTAGAAGATCCATAAACAACTCCAAACATGCTCAGCCAAACACCTTCAGTGGAAGAAAGATAGCTTCTTGTAAGAAGCAAGCAAAAGGGGTGAGGTGAGGTGAAATATTTAAAGTGCTGAAAAATGCTACAAATCTAGAATTCTATATTCAATGAGATTTTCCCTAAGACAATGTGTAAGAAGTTGAGGCCAGAGCTAGATACCTATGATCCCAGATGTCTGGAGGTTGAAATAGGAGAACTGCAAGTCAGTGACCAGCCAGAAAAACTTAGACTCTGTCTCAAGATAAAAACAAAAAATTAAAAGGGTAGGGATGCAGTGTGAAGGTGAGGGGTTCAATCTCCAGTACTACGGAAAAAGTGAGTAAGAAATAAAGATTGTCTGAGAAAACAAGCAAAAGTAAAACAGGAAATTCAGGGGCAGCAGATTCAGTCTAAAAAACTATTAATAAAATAAGTTCTATGGGCATAATAGAAATATGTCAGAAACTTAGGACAACATAAAGAAAAGAAAGCCATCAACAAACAATAAATGAAAATAAAAGAATCTGTAATACATTTTATTTCTTGATTCAAAAGACAGCTGTTTAAAACAGTCAGAGTGACTGTCTTATGATGGCTCACAGAAATAATTTGGAACACTGAAGCAATGTCACAAGGGACAAAAAGGGGAATGAGGAAAATCTGAGGTCAGGGGAAGGTAGGGCAGTGGGGTAAAGACAAGGACGGAGATGTATCAGGTTCAGGGACAAACCCCCCAAGGTGAGCATGATTATAATCTTTATCTAAAGTTTACCAATAAACTTAAAGAAACATAAAAAGATAAACTATACTCTGTAACATAAACTCCATCGAAACAAATTGCAGAAAAAGACAGAAAAGAGCAAAGTATGTTCTCTAATAGCAATAAAATGAAACTAGAAATCAGTAATAGTCAGATAGAAAGTTTTCCAATATATGGAAGTTAAACAGTGAAGTCCTAAGTAATTCACTAGATTTCTGAAATGAATTTTTAAACTAGTTTAATCAATAAAAAATGAAAAACATGATTCATCCGAATGTGTGAGGTAAGTGCAAAAGTGCATTGTGTTTATCACATTAAATGTATATTTCAAAAGAAGAAACAAGAGAAAGAAGAGCAGTGTAAAAATTAGAAATACTGGGACAGTGATTTAGCTCAGTGGTTCTGGCGCCTGTCTTGTAAGTACAAGGGCTAGGTTTTGATCCTCAGTAACCACATGGAACAATACTGGGCATGGTGACTCATGCCCACCAGCAATCAGAGCCATATACCCCAGTGCCGGGCGTGGTGGCTCACGCCTGTAATCCCAGCACTCAGGAGGCAGAGGCAGGAGGATTGCTGTGATGTGAGTTTGAGGCTGAGCTCAGGGCCAGCCTGACCACAAAGCAAGACCCTGTCTAAAGAAAAAAAACAAAACAAAACCCTAGCGATATAGAAATAATAAAATTTTGGGAGACAAATCTGTGAAATTGAAAGACAAAAGACAAAAGTAACTCAATCAAAATCCTGACTGTTCAAAAGATCAATAAAATTGATAAGCCTATAAGATACGTAAGAATTTAGATAAACTTGAGGATGAGAACTCTAGTTAGATTCAAAGAAAAAGATTTAGGATCACAGACTGAAAAGGACAACGACTTTCCCTAACACTCACAATCATACAGGAGCATACTCAGCATCCCGGTCTTCTTGGGTAGAGTTAGCAGTTGAGAATAGCATACTTGCTAAAGTTCATAGGTTACACTGTTTTTCTGTATGGCTATGTAGATCGTTCTCTGTCTGTTACTTGTCTTTAAATAAATCATCTAACTCAACATTTACTGCCAATTTCAGTCTCCTCTTGTTCTCCATCAGAATCTGGTCTATCAAAGATATTCCATTTTAAAAAAAGTATTTTAATTAAACAAGACAGAAAGGCTAGGAAGAAATCATTGTTAATTATGTGTAAAGTTGTAGGAAATCAATATTTTATTCTGAATTTTAATGTAACTATTTTTCGCTTCAAATTTTTGTACATTTGAAACTTTTCATGGCTTTCTCTGCGTGGTAACTCCTTCTTAGGCAAGAGTAAGGAAACAGATTAAGCTGTCTGATGTGAATCATCACTTTGACTATATCTCTGTTCTCCTCTGGGTTCTACTTTTCGTTGAGGCAGGGGCCCTGTGTTTAATTCACGCAGGATTCTCACAGCTATTATTCCCTCATCTAATAACAACCCCTCATCCAAATTCTCACCAAGCTCGTGTGCTATGTTATCAGGCATTCAGTCACAGCGTATATCCCGTGAATATAGTTCTTGACAATTCATTGTAACTCACATGAATTTACTGAACTATGAGAGCTTGACCTAATTTCCCTCCTAATGTCACAGTTTGAAAATTGAATTGTGTGTTAAACATCGGGGATAGGAATCTCAGCTTTAGGATATGCGGAAAAAGAAATGGAATGAGGGTCTTTCTTTATTTCTTTGTGAATAATATAGAATTTGAAGCCAGTATCTGAAGGTAAATAGAAAATAACTTTGTATCCTGAATTTCTCCACATTACTGAGGAAAGAAAGAAAAGGATAGATTGATTATGCTTTTCTTTCAGGGAATGAAGCAGTCGGAATTAGTAGGATTCCAGGCATGTGTAGAAATAGCAATAAAGAGGAAGGGAAAAGGGAAGGAATATATTTGCATAATCTACCATAGGTTTGAAACCTAAGGTAAGTAGAGAAGATGGTGTGTAATAGCAGATTATAGCTCCTCCATAATTGTCGGCTTTTGATAAAGTACAATTTATCATCTGTTTTCTAACAAAATGAATTTCCTCTGGGGGAAAGTATTATTTTACTTTCTGGAGCACAATATGTAAGAGAAACATTTTAATTTTAACTTTCCCTCAGTGACAGTGACCTCTCCTGCCCTCTCCATTTTATAAATTATTGACAAAGCATCAGGAAGATTCCAATTGTGTAGCAGCTAATTGGCCCCTCTGGTCATTTCTTAACAGCCCTGAAAAGTTCATTGGTTTTAGATAAAGGTTTTCCTGGAGTTGTAGGCTCAAATATTTTTAGAGTTTGAACAAGTTTTTGTTATTTGCTTTCTAAACACAGCATTTTGAGGCCAAGGCTGGGTAGAAAAGTATGAGGCTGAGATATTCACTTACTCAGGAGAAAAGATTAGAACTGGAATTGAAACTCTATATGGAATTAAAATTTGAGGTGTATATTGTAGGATCAAAATAGTCTTTAGCCAATTTGAAAATAGAGAAAAATGAATATTGATAAAAATTAAATTGATGTGAGGAAAGATTAAAACAGGAATACATAAGTAAAATATTAGCCTCAGAATATTTTTAATTTTTATTGGTACATTTTACATGTACCCTAAGACCATAATCAACATTGAGCATTGGTACCTGTATGTGACACATCTTAATTCTCATTTTTTCCCATTCTCCTGCCCTCGCTACAACCCCCATACTTTATATACATGAGCTTTGCTTCCTTTTTTAAAACCATATAATGTACAAACGAGTAGCAGGATTTTGGCTTTCAAAATGCATTGTTTCTGTCTATACAATAAAAAATGACTTTATACTCTGGAATGGTTGGGTGTGAGGTAAAAATCTTATGGCTTATATTTGAAAGACTAATGGGATGTTTTCCAGTATCTTTTGGAATTTTATACTGGTTGAGAATTGTGCCTGACACAGCAGCCTCTGAAATGGGGGTGCCAAAAGACACGGAGTGGAGATTTTGAAGTTACTCTTCCTACAAAGCACAGTTCAGGCTAAGTAGGTGGATGTTTCAGTCCACAACTGAAGTCACGTTCTGTTACCTGCCAAATACTTTCAGAAATATACAACATGAGGCCGGGGAGTTAGCTCAGTGGTTCCGGCGCCTGTCTTGCAAGCGCAAGGACCCGGGTTCGATTCCCCAGTAACCACATACAATACTGGGTGTGGAGACCCACACCCAGCAGCAACCAGTACCACATACCACAGTGCCGGGCGTGGTGGCTCACGCCTGTAATCCCAGCACTCGGGAGGCAGAGGCAGGAGGATTGTGATGTGAGTTGGAGACTGAGCTAGGGGCCAGCCTGAACCACAAAGCGAGACTCTGTCTCAAAAAAAAAAAAAAAAAAAAAAAAAAAAAAAAAAAAAAAAAAAAAAAAAAAAAAAAAAAAAAAAAAAAAAAAAAAAAAAAAAAAAAAAGAAATATACAACATGAAATGCATATTTATCCTGGACAGTGACAAATTAGACATCTCTTGTCAGATTCTTATATCCAGATGTATTTCTCTTGCTTTGTGCTGCTGTTACTGAATCATGGCTTTTGGGGTGAGTGTATCCGGGGAGGAGGTGTACAAGGGTGAGCAGAAGGGATATAAAGAGAAGTTTTGTTGTTGTTGTTGTTTTGGTTTGGTTTTTTTAGTTTAGTTTTGTTTTGTTTTGCGAGGGACGGTTCACTTTGTGACACAGGCTGGCCCTGGACCTGCCGGGCAGCCCAGGCTGGCCTTGAACTCACACTGATCCTCCTGCCTCTGTGGAAAATTTTCTCTGTTGTTTACATCTGTAAACTTTCTTTTAATTATTATGTTATTTGCTTACAACAATAATATTCTACAAGCTGTTATTAAGCACTTTATTGAACTAGAACTTACCCAAAAACTTTGTATATCTCATCATAAGATTTGTTTACAATTGTATCATTTTTTCTTGTTTTAAAAATTCAGTGTTTTATTTTGACAGAGTAAAAGGATGTTGATTCATAAACAGTCCATGCAAATGAAGATGAACACTAAGGAAAAATTTAGGAAGAAACATAAAATTTAAAAGAAGGAAAAAGAATGAGAGAACTGAAAAGATCTGACATTTTTTTCCCCCAATTTGTTTTTCTGTTCAAACCAACACACTGCTTAAAAGCTCAGTGTTTCTCAGCATTGGAAGGCAGAATAATTTCAAAGTAAACCTTTTCAGAGAAAATGAAAATAAAGAAATAAATTTTAAACTATGTCATTCTAAGTTCAAATAAATACTTCCTTTTACTTTTTGAAATTTAAAAATTACGTTCAAAATGTGTCTGGGGGCTAAGTACCCTATAGGAACAACTACTGCTCTAAGCAGGAAAGCAAAGCAAAGGCCTTTGTGAAATAAAAATAACGATTCAGCGCTCTGCTAGATTCGCACTCACCACGCGAGAAACTCCCACAGCTCTGACCCATCGGTGCGGCCTCCTCACCTGGGCTTAATGACACACAACTGCTCATGACTCAGTGTGATGCTCTGCACAACACCCAGTCCTGAGGCATTCCCGTGTCTGTGTTCATAGCAGCCAGGACACATGAAAGGCATCTGTTGACTTTTTTAACTTGTGGAGATATAATTACGGAAACCAAGTATTTATTCTCTTTATGCAGTATTTCAAAACTTCAAACTAGTGATGAAGAGCCACTTTCTAATTTCTGTATTCTTAGTAAATATTAATTCTTAAATATTCTTTGTCTACTGAATGAGAAAGTCTATTTCACAGCTGGTGAAAGATCAAAGTACCATTGTTCCTCCCAATAAAACATGTTACTCATATTATCACTGAATCTGTGACAAGAGGGGAGCCATTGGCTACTCTGGTGGCTAGAGATTACAAATAATGATTCTATGTGGTTATTAAATTTAATTGAAATAATTAAATATTTAAAAGGCCAAATAATGACTCTATTGTCCTTAAAATTGTGTGGTCAGAGAGGAAGATGACCCCCTTGAAGGGTCAAAACAGAACACCACTCCCGTCAGCCCTGTGGGCAGTGAGCCCAGAATCCCTCACGCAGCCGGAACTGATGTGGTCACGTGCGCATCACAGCATGTTTCTAGGGACATGCGGCTAAAGCGGACACTGTTTAGACTTCATCTGCTTCGCACCTATTTGTACAAGTATCAGATGAAAAATCACATTTAACATTCACCAAAATAAAGCCAAACAAATAAATACACTAGATAAGTCAACCCAGAAAAAGGAATGTTGTACCTTAAATCAGATTTGGCCAAATTATTCAGTCATCTTCTGAATTTGTACATCTGCTATTGCTTATAGCTACTTTATTCAGCTGTTGCACAGAAACAGCCACAAACAGTCCCTAAGTAAGTGAGCGTGGTTGTGTTTATGACCACAGAGGCCAAAGCCAGAACTCTGACTTCCCCTACCTCTCTTCAAAATGGCTGACAGAGAGTAGTTACTGAAAAAAGAGAGTGTCCGTGTGCACTGGTCATCACACGGGGAAAAGTCCAAAAATTATTTAGCCATCTTCCAAGAGAAAATGAGGCAAATGTCTTAAGTACAGAGTAAAGTTCATTTCTAGGGAAAAATTTCTCAGCTACATCTAATGATTATAATGAAATAAAAACATATAACTTTAATTTTGGCAGTAGAACAGGTTAATATAATTACAAAATAATGAATATAATTACAAAAGACACATCATTTGGAGTTCAACCATAGGTTGCATAAAACTATAAAGGTAATGTAAAAAGGGTAGATATTAAATGTTACTGATTTTGCATAATCTTAGATTAATAAGTTAGAAGTTTGACATGATGAAAGGTTATGTGGATCGTAAAACCTGTGTCTTGCTCAGGCCTTGTACTTTCCAAGGAAATAATTGATTAATAACCTAGATATTAAGATCTTGACTTAACTAAGAAAATTATTTTTATATTATTCAGGTAAAAATACTAAAATCAAAGAATGAGTTAAAAAAACAAAATTACAATGTTAGACAAATGGTATTTATGAAAATATTTTAAAATAATAATTTTTGGGCCAGGGATTTAGCTCAGTGGTTCTGGCACCTGTCTTGAAAGCACAAAGGCCTGGATTCCATCCCCTGTAACCACATGCAATACTGGGTGTGGAGACTCAAGCCCACCAGCAATCAGAACCACATACCAGAGTGCCAGGCATGGGGGCTCACGCCTGTAATCCCAGCACTTGGGAGGCAGAGACAGGAGGATTGCTGTGAGTTCAAAGCCAACCTGGGCTATATAGTGAGTTCAGGGCCAGTCTGAACTAGAAAGCAAGACCTTGTCTCAAAAAAAAAAAAAAAAAAAAAAAAAAGGACCAGGGATTTAGCTCAGTGGTTCCGTCACCTGTCTTGCAAGCCCAAGTGCTGGGTTCGATCCCCCAGTAACCACATACAATACTGGGCATGGAGACTTACGCCTACCAGCAATCAATACCACATACACAGTGCCAGGCATAGTGGCTCACACCGTAATCTCAGCACTCGGGAGACAGAGGCAGGAGGACTGCTGTCATGTGAGTTTGAGGCTGAGCTCAGGGCCAGCCTGAACTACAAAGTGAGACACCGGTCTCAATAAGACAAATAAATAAATAATAATAATAATAATAATATTTTTGGAATATTGCATGATATTCTAATCAGTTTTATAATCATCATAGTTTTATGACTTACCTGTTTTCAAGATGTCAAATCATGTGAGAGGACAAATTACATTAGAATTATTATTTTTAATTAAAAATTTTAAATGTGCAATTATTTTTAAATATATTTCCAACTATTACAATTTACAGATTTGTTATTTTAACTAATATGTAAATATTTAGAAGGGCTTACTATTTTTTTCTTTGAAATACAATTGATGGGCAAATCAATAAAATTGAACACTACAAAAAAATCCCAATGCCTCTTTCTTTAGTTTTCACCAGAGCATTTTACAAATTAAATAACTCTTTAATAAACCAAACTACAAACTTGAAATCACAAAAACCATATTATGAAGTAAATATATAATGATTTCTGAAAAAAATAAAAATGAAACATTTTATATTTCATCATCAGCAAAAAAGACAGTTACATATTCCTAAAATATTCTCTGGTCAGTAATAACACTTCCACCAATAGTTTAATGTACTTTCCAGAGAGTACAGCTCACCCTGCTTCAGTGAGCACTGTAATTAAAACTAGGGCTGAATAGACTGACTGGCAATGCATCCACGTGCCCCCAACTAAGTCAAGTTGCAGCACCCACAGCAGATCCACAGAGATGGAAGTTGGGTGAGAAGACATTTCATATTTTTCCTTTATAAATATGAAGACAGGTTTCAGACAACAATGAAAAAATATTTCCTTAGGTAAAATAAGTGTTATTACATTTGCTGCTGTTGAAATTATTTCTCAAAAGATAAAAATCATTTATAACTCAGTCAGTGCTGTACAGTACTCATCTTACTATCACCTGGAATTGTTGTAAGGAGAATTGAAAAGCTCTCGAGACTTGCAAAGCTTCTTACACATCTATTTCATTGTTGTACATCCAGGATCTACTAAACTACACAGTTGAAATCTTATGAGAAGCATTAGGTATAAATATTCTTATTTTCAGAAGTTTGTAATGGCTTTTGTTTGGATGTTTTCTACAATGATCCATGTTCCTTCAAGAGGTAGAAGTAATGTAAGGAGGCTACAGTGTCCAAATGTATTAGTTTGCTTTCTTGTCACTGGGACAAAATACCGACCACCGGCAAGGAAAAGAGAAGAGGTTTAGTCTGGTGTACACTTATAGTCCGTTGGTACCACCTCCAAGGAAGAAAGACTGTGTTAAAGGGCCATAATGTCATAGTAGCCAGGGGATATAGAAAAGGGGTCTTGAGAGAGATCCACCCTCGCCTGGGACCCTCACCAGAGGGCTCACCTCTTCCAGCTGGCTCCTCCCCCTAATAGCACTTTCAGCTCTGAGCTTGTCCATGAACTAAACCACTGATGGGTATAGCGTCCTGGCCTCCCAGTTACCTCCCCAACCCTGACTCTGACTGCATGAGAGTTTCAGGTGACACCTTAGATCCAAACCATCACTCCACACTTAGTCCAAATATGGAAAAGCCCTAATAGGAGAACAGAAGTCTCCTAGGAACATTTTTTTAAAGAATCATGCAAATGTGTCATGGTGTATGCCATCTAGCACATGCTATTATTTCACAGATAGTACAGGTTAGTGCTTTAGCAGTGAAAACTTCTATCAGAGTTAACAGCATGAGTTAACTAGGTGGAATGTCGACACTAGGAACTCACAAAATGTACACAGCTGTAACCCAAGTTAGGAAATTTCCCAGGGGGTCTTCATACAGTAGACAAAGCTTCGATGAGACACAGATGTCTCAGATGGCCTTGCCTATGTGCCTTATTCCATAGCCACACTCTATTCTGTTTTGAAGATTTCATTCTTACTCTTTTGGGGAAAAACACTTTTATTATTTCCCCAGTCAACAGAGATAGCAGTCTCATGTATAAATTGTTCCAAATATGACATTAAAAACTTATCCTTGCCCTACTTTCAAATGGTAAAATGAAATATTAGTATATGTAGTCTTAAAAGAGAGAGAAAGCAATGCATGATTATGTCTTTACAAATATATGAGATAAATGGTACCAAACTGGTGAACTGTAACTTAAAAGGGGTGAAAGAAAGCTGAAACACATCTTGTCTGCCTCTCCATGTATCCTGCATCAGTGGTCCAGTGACCAAGGCTGGGCAGGCACAACCTGTGCTATTGCCTGGGACTGTCAATGAGAGGACCTGTACACATGGCCCAGGCCCTGCTGGCATTGTCTTGAAATTTTTAGTAACTTTTGAACAAAGGCCTCTATATTTTGATTTTTCAATGGACCCCACACATACACATTTCTTTTTCAGTAGGACTTTCCAATAAGGTTGGAAATTGAAGTAGTTTGTAGTAAGCAAAATATTACCAAGAACAATTAGAAAAGTAAAATAAAGTGGAAATAAGATATATATTAAGACAAAAATGTATATATCAGGAAAATAAAAATGTATAAATGTTTCAATACTAAATGTATTGAGACAACATGAAACCAACACACATTACCAATGGCCTGTGCAATTACGAGAGGTGCTCAGGGTGGTGGCCATCAGCTTCTAGACATTTATGAGTACAGCAAGCTGCTGGAATGTGTGCATGACTTTTGGTAGATGTTGTGTATATGCATAAGGAAACTACTGAAGTGGACAGAGTTTGAGAACAGGAGAAAGAGAAGTATGGACAAATGAATTGAGGTGCATTTTTTTCTTTTCTAAATTTTTGTAACATTTGCCAATTTTGAAGAAGAAGGCTTGTTTGCCTTCTTGATTGCAAGTTGATTGCAAGTTGAAACTTGATTGCAAGTTTAAGCCTTCTTCTGAAGAAGAAGCTGACAGTTATTGGAGAAAACATCTTCTAAGGGGGACAAATTATTAGCTATTGACCAGCCTATGATGAAGAGAGAAAACCTAGACATCACGGTTATCAAGAAGGTCAGAACTGTGAATGTCAAGATCCGAGGGAGGAAGATAGGAGAGAAGACAGCATGAAGTGCAGTGATCGGCTCAGCATCTAGGCTCAGCAGACCAGAAGGACAAGCAGCGAGCTGGCAAGAAGCAAAGATGCAGCTGCCACACAGGACAGAGGTTCAGCGGCAACAAGGGTAGAGGCCCACAGGACACCCCAGAGCCCTAAGCTGCTAACAAAAGAAGAAAGGCTGAGACAGGCAACTCCCACCCTCCCCAGCTGATGAGCTAGATCTGAGCAAAAGGTAGGGATCATCTACTCCCTAGTACACTTACTGAGAAAAAGACAGAGTGAAGACTTTGTGTAGGAAGAAGACGCTATCCAGCAGGGGCTATAGCTATTCATACTAAATTCCAGGCTTTAGAAACATTAAAGGGAAAGTAGTTCAAGTTTATCAATTTTATGATTTTTTTAAAAACCTATCTTTTAACTTTGTCCATTTTTCTGTTACCTTTGGTTACTAGCTGACAGATATCTGCTCTTATTTTATTTTATCCTCATGAGTCTGGATGAGGTCATCTTGTAGGGGAATCAGGTGCTAACTCCCCTCTGTGAGGCTTAGTGAAGACTGAGGCCAGACTCATCCATGGCTGACACAAGCAGGTAAGCCTGTCCCCATGGGTGATCCTCCAGGCTTCCTCCTGCAAGTCTGTTGGGTCCTCTCTCTTTAGCATGAGATATTGTAATCCTAGTACCTTGAGAGGCTAAGGAAGGAGGATTGCAAGTTTAAGCCTAATCTGGGCAATTGAGTGAGGCCCTGTTTCAAAATAAAAATTTTGAACCACTCCATCAAACCTGGAGACGACAGAGGGGAGACAGACCACGCAGCTGAGGGGCCTCTAGGAAGGAGCAGTGGCAGAGCAAGCCAATTCATCTTCCCCCAAAAGAAACACACATTTCTTGAGTAAAATTACAGAAGACCCATTCATCTATCAGAGAATCGGTATAAAAATGTTAGAGTTCCAAGGTAGTCTTCAAACTTACTATAATCTATAATTTATTTTTTTGTTGTTGTTTTTTTTTTTGAGACAGGGTCTTGCTTTGTCGTTCAGGCTGGTCCTGAGCTCACTGTGTACTCCTGGCCAGCCTGCATTTGCAAGGCAGGAGCCAGAACCACTGAGCTAAATCCCCAGCCCAAATTCACTATAATTTCTAACAAAATCACAGGAGATTCATAGGAGAAAGTGAAGGACTAATTCTAAAATTTAAAAGAAAATAAACAGGTCAAATAGAGCCAAGGCCATCTTGAAGGAAAGGAAAAAAATGAACAAGTTATACTGCCTGACATTAGACCTAGTGTAATGAGATGCAGACATTAAAATAGAAAAATGTAGGCAAAAGAAAGGAGAAAAGAAAGGAAGACAGGAGGAGACGGTTAAAAAAAAAAAAGATAAAAAGACAGAAAGATGGAGGCCGGGGAGTTAGCTCAGTGGTTCCGGCACCTGTTTTGTAAGCGCAAGGGCCCTGGTTCAATTCCCCAGTAACCACACACAATACTGGGCATGGAGACTCATGCCCAGCAGCGATCAGCACCACATACCACAGTGCCAGGCATGGTGGCTCACCCCTGTAATCCCAGCACTCAGAAGGCAGAGGCAGGAGGATTGCTGTGATGTGAGTTTGAGGCTGAGCTTGGGGCCAGCCTGAACTACAAAGTGAGACCCTGTCTCAAAAAAAAAAAAAAAAAAAAAAAAAAAAAAAAAAAAAAAAAAAAAGAAAAAAAAAAAAAAGTCAGAAAGATGTAGAAAGACAGGCAAAAAAGAAACAAGCAGTCTAAAAACAGACCCACGTTTATGACCTATAATTATGGCAACAGTGGCTCTGCACTGCAACAAGAGATGTCAACCTTCTCAAAATGACTCATATTTACTTAGATATCCACATGGGAAGCACAGTTGTAAGCTTACCTGAAGTCCCACTGACCAGCACTGAAGAGATCTTAGAATGAGACGCAAAGGACAAAACACTGCAGAGTCCAAAGAAAATTTTAAGCATATGAAACATGTCCAGCATTAATACTCATCAGGAAAATGCAAATTAAAACTAAAATGAAATATCATTGCACCTAGTTAGAAAGGCAATTATCAAAAATGCAAAAATAGTGCTGACGAGGATAAGATGAAAAGTGATCTCATGCACAGGTGGTGAGAACATAAATTCATACAGCTATCATAGAAAACAGCAGGGAGCTTCCTCAGAAAACTGAAAATGGAGCTGCCTGGGGACCCAGCAGTGCCACCAAGGGGTTCCACCCAAAAGAGAGGAAATCAAAAACAGTGCGTACCCACATTTATTACTGTGTCATTCACAACAGCCAAATTTAGAATCCACCAAATATGTGGTGACAATTGTATGATCAGAAACAAAGCCAAGTCTCAGACTGGAGAAGAATCTTTCTAACAGAAAAAAGAATAACTAGAAAAAGCATAAAATTCATGTTTGGAGTTTGATATTTAAATAAATATAAATGTATTTAAACTGGCAAAAAAAAGTTTCATTTGGGCTTTTGTACAGCATGGTTGCTGTAAATCATAACTAAAGTTAAATGACACAGGAAGATGAACAATTACAGGAGCTATAAGCATAGTTATTGGAAGAAAAAATGTTAAGGGGCAAAATTTACAGTGAACCAAATAAAATTAAAAGAAAAACCACTTGAACTAAAGGAAATTTTATGTGGGTAAATTTAAAGTTTAAATATAGAAGTCACAAATGTATTCAATATACTCAAATCAAGGCCCACACTTGCTCTAGGTAGCCAGGGATCGAACTCAAGACCTGTGCCTGCTAGGCAGGCACCACTGAACTACATCCTGTCCCCCATAAACAGAGAAATCTCAAAGGCAGGAAGCATTCCTAAGGAAATAAAATTTTAAATAGAAAAATGCACTAACACAAAGAAGGGAGTGTTTAATAACAAATTAAAAGGGAGTATAAGAACAATATATCCAAGAAGAGATTCAGTAAAATATGATATGCCCAAACAGCTTTGAATTGAGATAGCATATGAGCATATCTTTTTATCTTTCTCAGACACCGTTCAGAGGCTATAACATTTGAGAAGCCACTGCACCCACAAAGTAAAATAAACAACAAACGGGAAATAGTGCAATACATTTTACTAGGGCTGCCATAATAAATGTAGTCATCACATATAAAAGTTGAATTTAAGGGAAGGACTTATTCAAGTACACTGAAAACAAGAACAAAAAATCTAAGTGGACAAAGTTATTTAGAAATTATTATTTGTACATATACTCTCAAGTTTCACCTCTCCATCTAATGAGAGTTCAATAAAGAAATAATAGAGAAAACAGAGAAATGAAAAGAAGGAAATCACCAGACATAGAAAGTTTGGATTTTATATAGTTGAAAGGCATGTGTTTCGGATTGATATGATTAGAGCAAGAAAAGTTAGAAGTAAAAAATTGTTACCTGTAAAACCAAATCATGAAATTCATGAATACTAACAGTAAACAGCACATCTGAGCTTTGCTCTTCTAAATGTACAAAAACTAGCAGTACAAAATGAGCCAACACATCACCTGTAAAAACAAAGAAAGGCTGTGTATAACTATTGTTTTTTATTTCGTAATAGAAACACACATCCATATGTTATTAGAGTCCAGGAGGGCAGAGGAAGAAAGTAACCCTAGCAAAGTCAGGCCCTCTGTGAGGCAGGCACGGGCTTGGTGCCCCTTTTCTGAAGTCCCTGGCTCAGGGGCACAGAATGGCCTGGGCTGACACCCACACAACATCTTCCTGCTCATTCTCACAGCTCCCGGCCTCTGGGCAGAGCCCACTCCATTTCCTGCTGACACTAAGGCCCAGAGGTCCAGTTGGAAGCTGTGCTTCTCTCCCTCCTTCTCAGCCCTGAAGGACAAGGACCCACACGCTAGGCTGACAAAAGCCAGACTTCACAGAGGCTTCACCGTGAACTCAAATCCTTAACAGGGACTCAAACTGCCAAGACCAGTCAGAGGGAGAGGTTTTGCTGTAAGGCAGAAAGGAGGCCATTAAAACAGTGACTCACTCTGCTGGAAGGGAGCTCTGTGCCACTTTCTGGGGGCAAAGACTGGTTATCTTTACCATACATACTTTTATACTTTTTGTAACTTTATCATCCTAATCTTCATATATCTAGCTGATTATCTCTGTGCTTTATCTCTGAGCAAATTATAGAGAGCAAACTATCTCTATGTTTTGGAAAACAAATTGGAGATCTTACTTTAAAATAAGGCAACATTAAACCCATGGCATTCTCCCTCTTTGTCATTAGAACTCAGCACGCCTTTTTCTTAGGACATTTGTCTTTCAAGATTGATAAGTGCTTTTTTTAAAAGTAACTTTTGATGATATGAATTAAAACTACAATTCTCTTTGAAAGCTGTGGTTTAAGAACTGACTTGGAATTTATAGCTTCTAAATTTGAAAATTCTTCAGTTTCATTTATCTTTCTTTAGAAGTGAATGAGATATTTGCTGCAGTTTCTGCCTGTTTTATTATTCTTTTACTGATCCTACACAATAAAGAGTGGACCAAGGATTTAGCTCAGTGGTACTGCACCTGCCTTGCAAGTGCAAGGTCCTGAGTTCGATCTCTTGTACAAAATAATAATAATAATAATAATAATAATAATAATAATAATAATAATTAAACAAGAAAGAGCCTGAAAAACTCACTCAGACTCTTTTGGCAATATACCTTTCCTGGTTTTCAGAGTTCATTTTATAGTTATAGCACACTGATCTCACTGTAAAAATTCTTATGAAAGTTCCCCAAAACAGAAAAAGCAAAAGATCTGAAAGTTCAACAGTAATCCCACTGACCAAAATCAAAATAACATTTCAGCAAACTGCCCTTTAGAATGCAGTTTGGCATATTTCAGTTATATTTCTGTGCTAAACTACACTGTACTAACAATTTTTTCTTACATCATTACTTTTCAACACAAAGTTTAATGTTAAAATAATATGAAATCTTATAAACTTCCCAGAGTTCAGTCCTCATGTTGCCAGATATTAAGATTATTTTCAGTAACTAGCCACCCTCTGTTGGAACTATTAGAGTTACTACGACTGTTAGAGTTATAGCTGATTCTGACAGGAGCTATCATATTCAAGCCGATTTCATTCCTGTGGGGAAAGCCCCTCCAGGTGTGGGAAGTACCTGTGCTTGATCCCTTCTCTCATGCCCTGCTGGAGCTCAGGAGCACCAGGAGAAGTTTCTGTTGGTTGATGAAAAAATTTGTTTCCTCTTTCCTTAGTGTTTTATAATATTAGAAAAAAGACGTAATTGTG
This sequence comes from Petromus typicus, assembly GCA_004026965.1. Taxonomy (NCBI): domain Eukaryota; kingdom Metazoa; phylum Chordata; class Mammalia; order Rodentia; family Petromuridae; genus Petromus; species Petromus typicus. The sequence goes on along the minus strand of PVIR01009081.1, from coordinate 13,683 downwards.
ATGGTTAAGTAAAGACAAGAGGAAGAAGATTAAATGTAAAATAAGTAGTCTAAAACATTTTATTTATAATCACCGACTATCCTTAATTCTTGATCATCTGAGAACATTTGAGGGAAGTTTTTTTGTTTGTTAGAAGTGGAAGTGAGAGAAACAAGAACGATTTTTTAGAAGTAGAGTGAGCTATGTTGACGTATTTCTTCAAGTCCAATAAGCAACACCGAAAGAGAAAGATAAATTTCTTCTCTATAGAAACTGTTCTGCATATCTCTATGACATTAGGAGTAAAGAATACTTATTTATTTGTAAGGAATTATTGTAAATTGTAAAATTATTGTAAAGTAAAGAATACTTATTTTTCTGTTTCTAATCATAACAGCTTGATATATACCACTTGGCAGAGTGGAAAAATATTCATTTTTAATAAACAAACTTTGGAAGTTTGGGGCACATCCTTTTTCCAGCAGTGGGATGAACTTTACTTCTGGATCAGTCTCCATGCCTGAATTTTGCTTTTTACGTATGTAATCTCATGACAGTGCTCTGGCCTTGACAATAGGATCTATGATGTTGGGGTCTTTTTGGTTTGGTTTGGTTTGGATTGGTTTGGGATTTTTTGTCTGAATTCCAAAATTATTTGTGAATTTCAGAGTTGTGTTTTTCTAACCTTAAGTTATTTGCATCCTCCTCTTACCGCTTGGACCCTGGCCTGTTTCCCATGTGTGCTTCTAACTGATGTCCACAGATGGTGTCATCACCTGTGTTTGTGACACTGTGGCCTAAACTGGCAGAATCTCATTTCCAAAAACCTAATTCTATTCCTACAAACCCAACACGGTCAGGCAACTGACACACCACCCCTGCCATCCCTCTTCAGTGTTGGCTGCCTTGTAACTCTATTAAGCAAAAGACAAAAGAAAATGACTGGCTAAAATTCACTCATTTTGATTCCACTATGTGAATTGAAATCTCAGGATGTTCTACGTCTCTAAAATGTTTTGTCTCTTACAAACAGACCAGGCTTTCCCAAAGCCAAATGGGAATATTAACACTAGTGATTGTTGAACTAACCAATTTAGTTGAACTTAAGAACTTTATGAATCAGTTATTTGAATATTTTGCTGGAAAGGGCTAATGTTTAGTATGAACAGCTTTGGGGATCATAGTATCAAAGATTTGGGTGATTCAGGTTCTCTTTATCCTGTCACCCTACTGTTGATTTCATTCTGTGGTGCTTGAAGTCTCTGCAGAGACCTTGCCTGAAGGCATTACCATTCAGAGGGAAGTCAGTTCTCCCCACACATACTTCCACTTCGTACTGTCTGGAGGTCTATAACCTCTGACAACTCTGTATAAGCCTTCAAATACAACTAGCTGCTCCCAGAGAAATACAAACTTCGGTAATTTATATTGTCAAATGTAAGAAAACTGCAGAAATACATCATATGCCTAGTAGACCAAGGAAGAACACTCTTTCGTTTGGTTGCTTTTGTTGGCATGATACTGGTACAAGAGATTCTATGTTCAACATTTTCAGTACAGGAAAGAAAATAGTCATTTCTTCAGAAACATTTGATAAGGTTTGCTTGATCACTTGGTCCAGAACCATTCATGGTTCAGTCAGCAAAACAAAACACTGAAAATATTTATGCTTTCTATTTACAATAGAGAGGTTTGCATATAGAAATTGAATACAAAGAATAGAATTTCTGAGGTCCAAGTAGGTGAGGCAAGCCAGAGAATATCAATAGCAAATATCAAGAGTTAACTATTATCAAACAAAGTCTGTCCCAAAATGGATGTAAGGGAATCTTTTCCCTTTGCAGAAGTTACTTCTCCCCTGTTAGACTAGACACACAAATGTCCTCAGAAACATGTGTGTAACCATGTTACTGCAGAAAGTCTCCAGATATCCTGTTTCACTCTGTTAAGTCAACAGCAGCACTCATATGTCTTGTGCTGGACTAGCAGCCAGGCTATGAGCAGGCAGCACCACGAAAGATTATCTGCCATTGCTGTTGTTACCATCACTACCATCTTGGAGGGCATAACAGATAATAGCATCACTGTCATATTGTTCCAGGTAGCTACAATAGACAGAATTTCTGCATGGAGCCAGGGACAAGTCCCCAGAGAAGAAAAAAAGAAAAAAAAAAACGAAAGTCACTTCCTTGTGGAACAAAAGCTCTTGGGCAAAATTATTCTCCTTCTGAGAGATAGTTTGACACTTGGGTACTGATGAGAATGACTGATGTTAAGCTAAGGGTAACTCACCATGATCTGAGAATCAGACGATCAAATTACTTATGCAGCCACCTTCTGATACGATGTAGGAATGTGCACACGGGGCCTTGCCTGATCTGTTCCCAAGGCAAAATTTAATGAGCAAGTTCTCCATATTTCAGTAAGCCTGCTCCTGACATATTCCTACCCTTTTTTACATGTATCACAATGACTCATAGCGATTCACCTGTGACTGGGGGACTCAAGAGCAAAGAAGTCTGGATTGCATGTGGCCCTCATGTTACATGTCCTATTTCTGGAAGTAGATTTCTATAAGGTCCTGTCCCTGCTCAGAAGAGAAGAGAAATCCTTCAAGTAGATAGAGTTTTGTTTACTGATCTTTTAAAGAAAAATATGTATCTATCAGTCTTCATAGAGAACCTCATGGTTTGACCTCCTAGGCAAAGGCTTAGAAGAACATGACCAGAGTATGACTGGCAGACAGAGTAGTGCAGGCCCATAGCAACATGGGATGAGGCTAGGACACTCATACGCTGTGTGCACACTCAGTCCAGAGCTTATAGCTACTGCAAGTGAGGTGTTTCACCCTGATAGATCAGTCCCAGGTAAACACCAACCATGACACAAGCAATTGTTGAGTTTATAGTTGGTTGGTATTTATCTGGGCTGAGTCATCTGGCATAGGTAGACATTGAAATGTTATTTTAAAACCTGTTATCTGGTTAGTTGAATTATTTTTCATCCAATCTTAATGTCCCCTCCTCCTCTTGTGGGTTGAATTGCATCCTCGAAAAGGATTAAGTAGAAACTCTAGTCCTGTAATTCCTGCTATTAAGACTTTATTCACAGCTAAGCTCTTTGCAGATGTAATGAAGATAGAATGTAGATGAAGTCATACATAATTCAGTATGAGTGGTTTCCTTATGAGAAGGAGACTCGGGGCCCTAGGGAGCATGGAGACAGGCACCAGAGTGACACATCTGCCAGCCTAGGGGAGTCTGTAAGCACAGAATGTGTTGCTAGAGGAGACAAGGAAGGACTGCTTACCCAGAGTCCTCAGAGGGGGCGCGGGATCTCGATTGCAATCTTATCACCTCCACAATGGGGAGAAGGTAAATTTGTTTTTTTGTTTTTTTTGAAACCATCCAATTTAAAACATTTCTTCACAATGGCTCTGTCTACTCCACCTCCTAACTCTTCTTTGTGAAAATATCAATACTTTGAGTCCATCATCTTTCTTGATCAGTGCCTTTCAGGGTTTCTCAAGCTTGTTCTAAGCTTGTCTGCATTAGAATTGCTGGGATGCTTACATGAATGCAGACTCCTGGCCCTCACTGTCTCCTCCTTACTAAATCAGATTACAAGGGGGTGTAAAATCTGCATCTTAAAACCAATACATAATATGCAAGCAGAACTTCCTTAAGAAGGCTTAATCTTCACCACAAACCCAGTGTAAGTCATTATTATAACTCTTACTTTACAGATGGGGCCCTGAGCTCTACAAGCTGACGTAATTTAGCCAGAGAGTGAAGGTGATGAAATTCAATTCCAGATCTAGGTCTCCTGGGTGCAGGGACCACGTGCTTACCCAATATGCTATGCTGCATGTTTTGTCACGGGTTCTACATTCTTAAGGACGCCTATTTAAAATCCAGTGGTTTATTTTTCCTTCAAGCAAGAATAGTCACACACCTTATAACAATGTTTCAGTCCACTATGGAACAAGTGTAGCATGTTATATGCCATAGAAACATGGTTTTTTTTTAACATACTATATTCAATCAAGTCAAGTAATGATAAGTTTCAAAGCATCACATGCCTGTAATAATGTAAGTCACTTTTTGTCTAGCTCAGCCTTGATATTTTCTTCCCTTCTATACCAATATATTCCTTTCTTCACATCTTTTTTTTAAATTGAAATCTTTATTGGTACATTACATATACACATCATGATTGCACTCCACAATGGGTATTTGTACCAGTATAAGACACAACTTAATTCTCATTTTTTTCCATAGCCCTACCCATGCTACCACCCTCCTATATACATACAATTTGTTTCCTTTTTTTGTTATAATCTCATTATTTTTCCCTCTTCACCCTATTATGCTTTGAGTATCTTTTATTTCACAATATATAACATAAAATTCTAGAACTCATTTACATCTATATTTTGTCATACCAGAGAAAAGATGCGATATTTACCTATCTGTGACCTATTTATTTCACTTATGAGGATATCCTCAAGGTATGTCCATTTAAACTCTTTAGTTCATTGCAGTTTTGTTTCATGAACAACCTCTGAAGTTATCTTGAAGTCTCCATGATATGCAGTGGGGATTTTATCAGAGACTCCTAGCCAGTTTTTCCACACACTCCCTTTCTTTTCTCTTTTTCCTTGTATGTCAGTCTGCACTGACTTTCCAGCCCCTCCTCAGGCTGCTGCCATGCCTTCTCTTTAAAAATTCCCTTTCTGGATTCTATTTTCATTTCCGCTGTGTGAGGACCAGCCCTCACACAGTGAAATTCCTTATTATTTGTTGCAAGTGTTTCTCAGACTGAGGATGCTTTTCCTGCAGTGTTTTCTAGGATAAGTTCAGGAACTCTGTGTACCATACACCTGCCAATGTGTTTGTAAAAGGTTCCAAGAAAGCAGCAGTAAAGAAGAAACTATTCACTTTGTCTAATCAAATGTTTCCTAATCTTTCTGGCCACGACATCTCTGTAGGTTTATGAGTGTACTGTGAGAATTCCACAGCACTTTGATAAACAGTGCCCTGTTCACTTTTCCTGTTTTATTTTTAAACCCAGTCCCACATTCTCAATATTTCCTTTAGCCTTTTTTTCTCTTTTTGGTACCAGGGATTGAAATCAGGACCTTGCACTTACCAGGCAGGCAGCAGCACCACTGAGCTACACCACTAGCCTTCCTTTAGCCTCTGATTTTTCATTCTTTGCCCTAATTTCTCTTGTAATTTTGTTTTACTGTATCATTTGACCTCCCTTATGTATATTCGCTATTTATACCTAGAATTAGACACATTTAGGGGCAAGTTTTATATCTTGCCAAACAAACCTATTTCTTCAGGCTGTAGCCATCCAGGGTAGGGATAGCAGTATCCAAATAGGAATCAGGAAAGATGAGAATCTTTCTTTTCTTTCTTAGTAAATTATTAAGTCCTATTATTTCCACTTTAAATTGTCTTTCTACTTGGCCTTTTGCTCTTTTTTTTAAAATTCAGATCTTTATTGGTACATTATATATACCCATCATCATCATCACATTCAACATTGAGAATCTGTACCAGTATATGACATGACTTGATTCTCATTTTTTTCCCATTCCCCTACCCACTCTACAACCCCCCTACCCTCTATATACATAAGCTTTATTTAATTTTTTTAAATTGCTGTCACATTTTCCCCCTCATTTTTTACCTCTAAACCCTATTTCCTTTTTAATATTTTCTATTTCACAATATCTACTATATATACTAAAACTCATTAACATCTTCATTTTCTCATACCAGAGAAAAGATAGAATGTTCTTTATCACAATTGCTGACAGTTTGACTCAGGTGCCCTTCAAATACCTATATGATCAGAATAGTTTTGTTAGGTTTTTTTGCATTTATTTGGTTATTTGTTTATTATCATTTTTGAGTTGGAGTCATTGTGTTACCCAACCTGGTTTCAAACTTACAGACTAAAGACTTCCTCCTGCCTCAGCTTTCCAAGCAGTTGTGACCACAGGGCATATGCCACCATTCTCTGCTAGACTGAGATGATTTCTGCAGCTCCTCACACATCTTTCTTCCATATCTCCCCATGGCATCTATCTAGAGTGAAAACATAAAAACTCTTTACCTAAATTCCATAAACAAGAGGAGGACACACAAAAATTGCTGAGTGAGACATGATGCTTAGTTATCTATCATTTTCCTTCATGAAAATCACACTATAGCTACTCGGGCACTAGCTAGGTTCCTTCACAGATGCACACATTCATACAATGCTGCCCTTTCTCATCTCGTTCCATCTGCTTAGGCCATTCGTGGCTCATTCCTATCATCTCTGACTCATTCTTTCACTCTGTGAGAGCAGCATGCAACTCTTTGTATTGTACCACTTAACAGATACAATTACAACTGCCACTAAAAACATTAAATACAGGATTGTAAAAATAAGCAAATATACAAAGATCAACATTAATAAGTAAAAAACAGATCTTCAGAATTGAAAGTACTTGGTTAAAAATTTTTTGAAAGTAGCTAGATAGCTATCATACAGAAAGTTAATTATTGTTAGATTACTAAGTGCCAGAAAAATTGGCATTAATCTACATAGTTTATTGTAGTCATTATGAGGAGGAGAGTTTATAAAATTTAAAGAAAATGAGTGTTTGCTGTTTTATATTTAATTCAAATCATGACTCCAAAATTCTCACATCCAAAATCTCAATAAATTAAAAGCTCCCGAGTTATATTTCTGTACTGAAAAGTTGATATAGATGCAATCAAATGCAGCATTTAGACTTAATAAATGCTGACAGAGATGAGACATCACATTCTTTCATTATTAAATCTCTCTTTTGCTCTTCTCTTCTCATTGTGGAAATGGCCAGTTGCCTCTACCAAATTCAAAGATTGTTTCTGCCTATCTCCTGACTCTTTATAAGCATTGACAGTCTCAGAAACAAACAAATATACTAGTTTCAGTTTAACCCCTTGGTGTTTTACTCAAGGTTATATATGTCTTTTTGTTTTCTCTCAGTGCCAAAAAGCCACAGAAGGATATATGTCACTTTTGTGTGTGTGCGCTGTGTCTTTTATGAAAGGGAAAATAAATAATGACTTGAAAGTTAGAGCCAATTTCCTTAAGGAGTAAAGCACTTTGGTTGAAACTGCTGTGTGTAGGGAGAGGGTGTGGTAACTTTACAGACCGGGCACATATTCCCTGCTGTGAAGATTTGTTTTCTTCCACCTGCTTCTTCAGTTTTTGTTTCAGCAGGTGTGAGTGTCTTGTGGTTGACTAAAAAGAGAATGGGTTACAAAAGCATCTTCCCCTGACACTGAATCTGCCACTTAAATCACCCTTATGTTATGAATTTGAGACTTGATCAAAACATTCAGTGACTGATCAGCTCATAGGCTTTCTACGCAAAGACTCCCAAAAAGAACAGATGGAGAAGCTTAAGTACAATTTAGGTTCTGTTGTATGCTTCAAGAATCTGATAAATTCAAGAGATTTGGGGATTTTATGAGTATATTCAGGAGCCCTATATGGTCTGTTCTTTGTGTAATGGGCATTTGAAAGACAGATTTTGAGACTTTCTTGTTGCCTATTCATGTAGGTATAGTCATACCTAGTACATGTATGCAAGTACATATGTAGAGATGCATAAGTATGTTTGTGTATGTGTATAATATGTGTATGGGTACTGAGTTTGCACTACTTTTTAAAATAATTGTCATATCTACCTTAACAATCACTATTGTATTTTTGTTGATAATAAATACTACACCCATTTATGAATATATTTGCACTCAGAATTTTCAATTGAATTGTGTGAAAATTAAATTTTAATTTTATGCAACGTCATCAAATAAAATTATTTGATCTTTTCAGAACATTACTAAAATATCTAAATGCCATGTGTAAAAAGCTCAGGGATAAAAATGAAGCACACCTAATGACTCACAAATTTTTATTTTTCCTTCACTATTTCTTAAGGTAAAACTGTGTTTTCATGCATTAAGCCATTTATATTTTTTCTTTTTATTATTTTATTTCATTAGTACACATCAGCGGTACATAATGCTGACTTTGAGGAGTTGGCACACGTATATAACATATCAGAATTGCTTTTAAAACAGTCTTTTATCCTTTCTCTCTCTTCCTTTCCCTCCTACCCTGATCTCCTTCTCCTCTGAGATGATCTAACTCCCCACTCATATTATCTATCTTTTACTTTGCTCTCAGTTTTTCATATAAGAGAAAGAATATGATATTTAAGCTTCTGTGTCTGATTTATTCTACTTATCACTATGGTCTCAAAGTGCCTCCATTTTCCTACTAATGACTCAAGTCTGTCCTTCTTTGTGGCACAAAAGACTGTCATCATTCACAATAGGCAAAATATAGACTCAACCTAACTCTCCATCAACACAATAGGCAAAATTTTAGACTGGTTAAAGAATATACGATTATAAATAAGATGGAAAATGTAGAAGAAATGGATAGTTTCCTGGACAGATATGAATTTCCAAAGTTGAATGAAGAAGACATGAAAATGTTAGACACCCCAATATAAATCTGTGAAATTAAAAATGTAATTAAAGAAAAACCTACTGACAAAGAAAAATCCTGGTCTTGATAGCTTTACTGCTGAATTCTACAAAACTTTTGAAGAAGAGTTAACATCAATACTCTCAAACTCTTAGTGAAATCGAAAGAGAAGTAAAACTCCCAAATTCATTCCAGGAAGCAACATTAACTTGATTCCAAAATCAGAGAAAAACTCAATGAAAAAAGAGAACTACAAGTCAATCTCCTTAATGAACACTGATGCAAAAATCCTCAAAGGTACTGGCAAACAGAATACAGAGAATCATCAAGAGGATCATACACTCTGACCAAGATTCATCCCAGGGATGCAAGGGTAGTTCAACATTTGTAAATCAATAGACATAGTACACTATATTAACAGACTTAACTACAAAAACCATATGGTCATCATGATAGATGCAGAAAATGTGTTTGACAAAATCCAACACCCATTCATGATTAAAACTCTACAGAAAATTAGAATAGATGAACTTTATCTCAAGCTAATAAAAGCTGTTTACAAGAAACCAATAGCCAACATCACTCTAAATGGTCAAAAACTAAAACCTTTCACACTAAGATCAGAAACAAGATAAGGATGTCCACTATCATCACTACTGTTCAATATAGTACTGGAAATATTAGCCACAGCAATTAGATAAGAGAAAGAAATAAAACAGATAAAGTTAGGAAAAGAAGAAGTTAAACTGTCATTATTTGCTGATAATGTGATACTCTACATCGAAGATCCTAAAAACTCAACCAAAAGACTGCTAGACCTAATCAGGAATTTAGTAGTGTAGCTGGATACAAGGTCAATACTCAAAAATCAGTAGCCTTTGTATACAAATAATAGACTCACTGAGAGAGAAATTTGGATGTCAAGCCCTTTCATAATAGTATCCAAAAAAGAAAAATAAAAGGAAATATCTAGGAGCCAATCTAACAAAGAAGGTGAGAGACCTCTACTCTGAAAACTACAACACTCTGAAAAAAGGAAATTGAAGAGGATTTCAGAAAATGGAAATACATCATCCCTTGTTCCTGGGTAGGAAGAACCAATATCGTCAAACGGCTATATTCCCACAACAACTATATAGATTCAATGCAATTCTGACTGAAATCCCAACATTATACTTCACAAATTGAGAGGAAATAATTTTAAAATTTATCTGGAACCACAAAATACCTAGAATAGCAAAAGAAATTCTAAGCAACAAGGACATGATAAGGGTACTATGATCCCCAACTTGAAACTATACTACAAAGCCACTATAATAAAAACTGCATAGCACTGGGAAAGCAGCAGACCTGAGGATCTGTGGAATAGATTAGAAGACCCAGAAACAATACCAAATACACTATGCCACCTTATCTTTGACAAAGGAGCTAAATATCCACAATGGAGGAAAGATAGCCCTTTAATATATGGTGCTGGAAAAACTGGTTTCAACCTGTCAAAGACTAAAGCTAGACCTATGCCTTTCACTGGGTACTAAACCAAAATCAAAGTGGTTTAGAAACTTAAACATTAAAACAGAAACACTAAACTTGTTAGAAAACAAATTAAGTAAAACGTTTGAGAAACATTGGCTTAGGGAAAGACTTATGAACAAAACCTCTATCACAAGAGAACTAGTGGAAGGTTTCAACAAATGGGATCTTATCCTATTAAAAAGCTTCCACACAGCAAAAGAAACCATGAGCAGAGCTAAAAGACAACCACAATACGGGAAAAAAATCTTTACTACTTATTTCCAGACAAAAGGATACTATCTAGAATACAAAAATGGCTTAAAAATCAGCCCTACTCGCAAATTTAAAGAGCCAATTCAAAACTGGGCATCTGAAATGAACAGACACTTTTCAGAGGAAAAAGTAAGAGCAACCAAGAAGCATATCAAGAAATGCTCAGCATCACTGGTTATTTGAGAGATGCAGATGAAAACAACACTGAGGTTTTATCTCACTCCACAAAGAATAGCTGATATTGCAAAATTAACCAGCAATAAATGCTGGCGAGGCCGCAGAAAGGAAAGAACTCTTCTCTACTGTTAATGGGAATACCACTGTGGAGATTTCTCAAAAAACTAGGATTAGAAGTCCCATTTGACACTGATATTCCCCTGTTAGGAATATACACAAAAGAATTTAAAAAATTATATCATAGCAGCTCAGTTTGTGATAGCTAAATCTTGTAAACAACCCAAATGCCCATTCACTGGAGACTAGATAAAAAAGATGTGGTTCTTTATAAAATAGAATATTACTCTGCCATAAAGAATGACAAGTTTGAGTGATTTATTTCTCTCTGACTATGATCATGATGTATATATAAAATGTACCAATAACAAATTCAATTAATAAAAACATATTAAACCAATATAAAAATATGTGGTTATATTCCCATAGTGGAGTACTATTCAGCAATGGAAAAGAATGGAGCCCTGTCATTTGCAACAACATGAATGGACTTGGATATAATAATTCCAAAAGAAATGAGCCAAACACAGAAAGAAAAAGTCCACAGAAAGACAAAGTCCAATGTCTTTGTCCACAAAGACAAATTCACTAAGATACAGAATCTAAAAATCCTACAGCTCTGGAAGTCTGAAGCAGAAGAATCCCAAGCTCAAACTCCAGTTCAAACCCAGCCTGGGCAACATTTGACTTAGTAAGACCCTCTCTCAAAATATTGTAAAAATTGAAGATGTAGCTTAGTGCAAAGTCCCTGGGTTCAATCCTGAGAGAGGGAGAGAGAGAGAGAGAGAGAGAGAGAGAGAGAGAAGAAAGAAAGACAAAGAAAACTGAATTCATAGAAGTAGGGTAAAATAGTGATTGCCAGCAGCCTGAAGGGAGGCATTTGGGAAAGCTTGTTTAATGGGTATGAAGATACAGGGTGAACTGTTACACAGGAGGATGATAATAATTTAATTTTTGAATCTTCTCATCACAAATGAATGTTAGAGTAACTTACTTTGTAGTAGAGTTTCAAGGATAAAATAGTACTGCTAATAAACATTTTAAGCCAAATTAAATACATTTATAGAACATTTAGTAAAACAAGTACATTTTAAATAGTCATTCATCTGGCTTTAAAGGAGATTTTCAAGAGGCAAAAATGTGTATCACAAACTTAATGGTGGTCGTGCTTTTTAAAGGAAATATTTCTTCTATATTTGTTTATCTGTGTTTAGTCTTGAAAATACCATCTTCTTGCTTGGAAGATAAAGAAGTCTAGCTGTGCCTTATGATTCTTCATCAATGTTCAGGATTAACCTTCTGAAATCCAGAAGTATAAGTTCTGGCTTAACTAATTCTAGCAATAAAATGTTCAGATATTTTACTACAGAAAATACACAAATGAAGCCTGAAGAGATGAGATTTCCAATTACACAGAGGGAACACCAGCATAATGCCCAAACTATTATCAGGTGATGCCCTCTAGTCCGGGAATCATCAAGATGAAATATAAGGAAGATGGTTTATAAATAATGAAATCATTGCAGTTTAGGGATTTAAGATCCAGGAGTAATATAAGCAAATCAGTTACAGGAGATATAAAGCTAAGAAAAGATAAAGGTTTAACCTGTAATCATTCAAAAATGGTTCTTATATGCATAATGTACTTTTCCTTGATGAGAGAAAAAACTGCCTTCAGTTTATATTTAATTAAAAATATAAATAGCCCAATGTCTTAATAACCCATTAACAAAAAAGAAAATGAGAGGAAATACAGTAAATTTTGCAAGATAGAAGATAGGCATCTTAAATGAAAATATGAAAAAACAAAAGCTATACCTCCAGGATACTTACTGTTGGAATATTAAAATCTTTTACACATTATAATTTTCTCAAAGTATGTAGAAACAAGTTAATTCTACTGGAAATATGAACTAGCAAATCCTAATAAAAGTATGTATCAACTAAAATGTTTTAACTGAATAAATATAGTATATTTTTAAAACATAAGCTTTTTAAAAAAACTAAATGTCTTTATTCAAATATAAGAATAAAAACTTGCATAGAGACCAAAAGAAATATTTTTTGTTTCTAATAAATTTCATGGGAAATGAAACACAGTAATTGAATTATAAATTAATTATGTTATTTGACAAAAATATCTAACTCTGTACCTTCAGATTAATTTTGTATTTTTTTCCTTAATTATTTAATTTTTCTTCTTTCTGTGGTTCTGAAACTGAACCAACTACTTATATGCTAGGCAAATATGCTACCTCTGAACTACACCTTGGCCCTTTAAAATATTTTTTAAACTGATACAATATTATTTTGCTTTATGTTTTTCATTTTGTCCTGAGGTAGAAATAAATAAATGAAATTAATTCATAAATAAATAATACACCATTTGGACAAGTTAAGAAACTTAAGACATAACAGAATTATGAAAAAGGATCATTAAAAATACATATATAAATATTTCAGTTTAGCACCAAAACTTGAGACTTCAAGGATTTTAATACCTTTTTTTATGACACAACTTAATTCTCATTTTTTCCTATAGCCTTAGCCACCCTACCACCCCTACCCCCTATATACATAAACTTTGCTTTCTTTCTTTTTTGTTATAATTTCATTATTTTTCCTCCTTCACCTCATTTCCCTTTGAGTATTTTCTACTTCACAGTATATAACACACATTCTAGAACTCATTTACATCTTTATTTTCTCATACCAGAGAAAAGATGCAATATTTACACATCTGTGACCTATTTATTACACTTAGGATGTCCTCAAGGTACATCCATTTAAGTATAAATGATCCAAACTTATCATTTTTATGGCAGAGTAATACTCCATTCTGTAGAAGAACCACAGCTTTTTTATACAGTCTCCAGTTGATAGACATTTTTTTAAAATTATCTTTATTGGTACATTAAATATACACATCATGATTGCACTCCATAATGGGGATTTGTACCAGTATAAGACACAACTTAATTCTCATTTTTTCCCATAGCCCCACCCACCCTACGACCCCCCCATATACATAAAATTTGTTTCCTTACTTTTTTGTTACAATCTCAACATTGTCCCCTTTCACCTTATTTTACATTGAGCATTTTCTATTTCACAATATATAACATACAATGC